>DWNE01005132.1:0-14325 GCA_018249875.1 Cecropterus toxeus | reverse complement strand
TGGCCGGGAATCGAACCCGGGACCCACTGCGCGTTAGATCGGTATGGTAACCGCTCGGCCACGCGGGTCGTCAAAAACTTAACTATATAAGAATAGGTTTATATGTATTTTTTCCCGAATGCGTCAGAAGGAGGGTAATGTTTTTGCTGCAGCCCAAATGGTTGTACGTTGTTTTATATATTTTTTGAAAACCAAACCTCGATATTAAATTAGCTTATATAAAACACCTACTCGATACATTATAACATAGATGGGATACCTTATATGTTAAGCATTATAATCTTGAGAATAGTGTAAAGATTCCAATTTGTATAAGTAATTTACGCATGTAAACCTGTTATGAGAAAAAATTTGATACTGTTAGAATGCTATGAATACTAAACTAATACTGGCTACCGGTTAATTAATAATAGAATTATTTTTTCATACTGATGGCTCTTTACAAATACTATATTTAATTCCAAACATGTTAAGATGAAACATTCAGGAAGCCGGAGCAACCTCGCGCGAATCTACATGAGGAAGTTACTTCAATATAATTTATTTGAATTCCTTTTAACCCTCTTTATCCGTATTAATATTTTATTAATCAGAAATATTATTTTAGCGTTTCAATGTGCCGTGCCTTTTTTAATAACATTATTAATAAGCTGACATAACGATTCTTCCTCAGTTGGCCGATAGTATGAATGTGTGCGTAATATATGCGTACGTAGTCTTATAAAGAAATAGCTTCTATGTGTTTGTAGCCGCAAAAATTTACATAGTAGTGGCATTGATTTACTTTTTTTTATAGAATGTTGCATTGGTACATACAAAGTATAATTACAGAGTAAAGTAATGAAATATATTTTTTTATAAAAGTATACCTAAAAAACGCTTTACAAAACTCGCAATTATATCAACGTGCCTAAAAAATTAGTAATCTCTTGTATTGCGATACTAAATTTGATCAATGGAATTGAGAAAAAATGTAATCAATGGAAGGATACATCGTTATTTTTTTTTTACAAAACCCTAGATATTTATTCGCTGTTATTGCTAATAATTGTTAATGTTTAAGCTTAGGTACTGAATTGAGTGAAGCTTAAACAATATTAGTGGAAAGATATGCCATATGTCATACATATGAGGCGACTATCCTTAGTCTTCTGGATTGATCACGAATATTTTATCGGCTTTAAGTAGAATAATTGTTTTATATGTTCATTACAGACGTCCATAGGCTGACAATTACCACTAGGTGGTCTACACTTGATCTATATAAGCGATAATGTAAGAAAATAATGTAACTGACAATTTGTAAGTGCCCCCGTAGGCTTATGGAAAATAAAGACATTTCGTTTCATATAACATGTAAGTACAATATGGTAATAACTTGAGTTAAAATTTTCAACAAATACATACGCATATATTTGCACGACGTGTAAGATATAAATTGAAAATAAACGCCATGTTGATACGACATCGAGACAATGCGTTAGGGCGCGTTTAGGGAAGTGCGTGCCCGGCATTGTAAGTCACGACGTCGACGCCAGCTAGGACATGGAAACGTTTATCGATAAAACATTAGTATATTTATTAAATATTAAAAAATGCGATAAATATTTTCATTTAATACCAATATTGATTTTATAAAATTCACTCGCGAGTGTATTATTTAAATTGTATATGCCTATGATACTCTCATTATTGAAACGAATATAAAACCGCGTGTCCATCAACCCTTTTGAACTCTCAGCATATCAAAGAAAAGTGCATACATACATTCATACGTGTAGCTACTAAAAGTCCTTTCTTCCTCTAGGAATCAGGTAGAACACATAAACTAAAAGTTGACACAACCCAAGACAATGCACCTGAATGCGTTTAGGGAAAAAACGTGACCAGGGTTGTAAGTCACGACGACAACGTCTACCAACAGACAGGACAGGAAATATTTATCGATAAACTATTAACAAATCTGTAAATATTAATATTTATAAATCTTAATCGTATAATAAGGATATATCATTTTAGCATTTAGTATTAGCATAGAGTCACGTGCTAACTGATTAGTTTATTCATGCAATTTTTTTCCGATTTATTGCCATTAAAAAAAACGTCATTTTAAAAACAATAAAATGGTAAACAAGATAGGCCCCTTATAATATCGTGAATTTTAATAATTGTAGAAAGAACATAAGTCTCTTACTAAAATCAATCGGAGAAAGCGTAATCACTACTGTTGCTTCTACTACCCCAATGAGGATACTATAGGTATTGAATGGTATCGGTATTCATTAGTACCACTTCCTTTCTTATCGTGGATGTCGTACAAGGCGACTAAGAGACTAAATCCAGGATAGGGGAAGCGATGTTTTCCGGTGTAACATCAACACTAACTGTGATCACCAACACACATGCCAGGCCCGGGTACTATTGCCAACAATCCCCATTACGGAAGGCCTATCTGCAGAAGGAATGGGATAAAGCAGTATATAGATGTAGAAAAAATATGATAGATTGAAGTGTTTTGATATATATAATCCTAGCGAAGTTCTGTCACTATAGTTCTCAGATGTGCCGTGGCGTATCGCCAATTTATCCCAATCAATCATATGCACTAAGTTAATATAAAAGAACTACACCCCGAAATAGTGTAGTTAACTCAATCAAATTAATTAGTAGAACGTTCTATGTCGATATTCGTCTGTCGAAACAGTCTTCTGGGAAGCGTTTAGAGCAGTGCGTGACCAACATTATAAGCTAATACCGAGCTTCGAGCTAGTGGAAAAATTCGTCGATACACAATGGAGTAAAAGGTTTTGTATACTAAGCAACCTTCGACCAGTTTAATATGTGGTTGTCGTACTCTGAATTAAAATGTTATTACTTTGATAAGAACTATTATTTTTGGTACTTTCAAATATTACTTTAAATTGACAATACATTTACTTCTCTTAAATTTATTGCACTTAAATAACGTGTTTATCGAAGCACGTGTCACTGTCATTACAGCCAAGGGCAAAGAGTTTCGACGGAAGGAAATATTACGGAACAATTAGTGAAGATAAGGATTACTCATTGTACACGCTACAATATACAGCGAAATGAAGTAATATGAATTTATTTTAAACTCGCAGCAAATATACGTAAGCTACAAGTAAAAAAAAAGTATATTTATTTTTACGAATTAAGAAATCAATGTAATATCGATAAGACCTCAGAATCTAAAAGCAAGAATCGAGCATTTGCAGGGCGCGTCACTTGGCGGCATGCTTCAAGTCTGTTAAACTTTAAAAGTGCATTGTACACCTCTTGGAAAACCTACGTCATACGAATTTACATACAAGTTGGGCTAGCTACACACAGATGTCTATTACGCAGACGTGACTTGCCTTGCAATGCATATTTATGTAGATGTTTGTTAATCTTAAACAAGAAAATGGAGGGAACTGTATGTAACTAACGTCCATCGTGTTTAACGAAACAACAATGCTGAGTGAAGTTTGTATCAAAATAACAATAGTTAATGAATACAATAAGGAAACGTTGCAAGATTACAAAGAATTGGAGACAATGAATCGAAGCATTTGCTTTCGAAGCATATTAAGTTCAAAAAAAACGCCAATGGCCGTTTTACATGCCAGACTCGAAGTTCTCGCTTCTCCGAAGTAAAACAAAGGAAGGCACTACGGACCCTCCAAACAAAAAGTCTCTGCGAGGAACTACGAATCGTTCATCAATCATAGCTAGGATATCTAAAAATAATAAGTGGTATCAGCGTAACCTTATCACTGCTAACATTTATGCAATGTAATTACTGGTATATATAATAACGAGTTAAATATCTTACACTGACTGCGTAGAATTGAAAAATATAATTCAATGTAAATGATGTTTTCATTATAATAATTAACACAAACTTTTCAAGTAGAACTGTCAAAATTCCCGCCACAACTAATTTAAAAAATAAACTGCATTAGGATTCATGAAGTGAGCATGTCAAAATTTACTTCCACCGCTAAAACATTTATACCTATATTATATATACCTACATTGAATTTGTCGTGTGGTATCGATCTTATGCAAGTCAGAATCAGTTAAGCGCATCGCAAAGCACCTTAAGCCCCACGGCAAGTTTCTTTAGCCAGACACTCATTCCATTGAGGCACAAGCCAAACCACGTACAGGCGTAATCAAAGAGATCCGCTTGCAATACGTGATCGCATTTCACAAAATAACGATTTTATTTGCTGTCACCGTGTTACGAAATAAACTTGCTTGCTACTGAAATATTTATATTACGCTATGGTCTTATTTTTACCTTTCGGGAAGTATTACGATGCTTTTGTGACAAAAAATGCTTTGCTAAAATGTAGATACATAATAATATAAACCTTTATCATTATATTTATATGTATTTGGATACATTAGGTATGCAAATTATTCAGTCTCTCATTAGCTCTACACATAAAAAATCGCGCTGTACTGTTACGTAATATGCTTTTACCTAATATATTACTTCTTTTTACAACATTATAAGCCTTAAAGTTACCTCACAGTTAACTCATGCCTTAAAGTTTAATTCAACACTTTAAAACAAACTCATAACTCTAAAATATCATGTTAATTTTAATCTACGTTGTCGACTTGTTATTTATTACAAACCTCACGAACATGTTTATGAGCCATTAGTAAATCTTTAGAGGGGCGAGAAATTCAATAACACAAAATTCTTAAAATCTGTTCATAAGGGCCTCGAAATTTTCCGTTGTCACCATGTTTAAGGACTTATTTTTTGTTAGACCCACCAACCCCCACGCACTTACACAAAAACAAAAAAGAAACAAATTAGTGATGTGCAATAAATGAATATACATATCGATGAATACACAAAATTATAATGTAACTTACATGATAATTGATATTTTGTAACTCGTTTTTACATTTTTGATTCGATTAAAGTTGAAGGCCTTAATTTATTATTTATGACCGTTAATAAAATCATAGCCACCTTGACACCGCTGCTGACCAGAAGTTGGTAATCTGATTACTATAATTGGTTTGTGGATTATTACATATGATTTTCAAATGGTAGAACTCTTCATTCTGTCATAACAGATGTGTAAGCTATGTTCTAGTTTGAAGTTTGTGACGCAGATACTAATGTAAAACGCTGTGATTTGAGGGGCGTCCTCGGGATTAACGATACATCTGTGATCGACTTTGTGTAACACTAACCTTACTTAACTCAACCTACTTAGGGTTTGGTGATTAAATGTCAATGGGTAATAGGACCTCTCAACATCAGTGCATTAGGTAAAGTACTTCCGTTACTTACATCACATCGATTATTATTATGAAGTCATTACATTGTTCAATGTGGAATTGTAACGAAAACTGGACACTGGACTTACACAAAAAAAATCCACGTTACCGAACTTAAACCGAGTACATGGCCAGAGTCATATCCAATGATAAATTTAGATTTCTGTTTTGAAGGCTGCTGTACTCATACACGTTTTTATTTATGGTGCCCGTAACAAACGTAATTCATTCTATCTCTATAAATGTCGATCGCTATCAATTCTAAGTTTAGTTTTATTTTAGGTGCATAATATACAATAAACGGGAAAGTGATTGTTTGAAATTAGTGCAAATAAAACGTTGTATGTAAATTTCAAACAAAATATAGTCTATTATTATAAAGATTTAATCAGTTCCTAAGTGATACTGAACTATTCTATTTTTGATAATCTAAATTATATTAATTCTTTTCTGAGCTTCTATTGATTGTTAATTTAGGTGAAAAATTCGTGTGTAAGCACCCTTAGGGACGCAAATAGTATGAGCACGGTTTATTTGTAAGGTTTTATTTACAATTTACGTTCATTACACATTTTTATCGCTGTAATGGCTCAATGATTTATAAAGCTGACTATTAATTAACTAATATTAGGTAAAAACTTTGTTTCATCGTACTAAAGACCACTACATTGTTTGGTAAATTTATAGCGACAAGTGGAAATTGACGTAGGTTAGTACTTTTAAAGATATTTTTAGATTTACTATTCTGTACGTATGTGTCCTTCGCAAAACCTATAAAGTATTATTTTTTTCTTATTCGTTAAAGAATACGATCATAAATACAGCAAAGCAATTTAAAAAGGCCGTAGAACTAGTAAGTAAAACCGGGAGGTACCACCGTCACACGTACTAGCACCACGGTAATAGTTTTAGAGGCTATTACCGTGCTAGCGCGAAGCAGTTGTTGCGTTTCGATACAAGTATATGAATGCTGACTGATTTATGCCATTTTAATCCTCATGAGTGGCAACTCATCTGTGATCAGGGCTTAGAATAGAACCCCTGTAATGTACTTATATAATGTTCCCTAATCGGCAACGACTGCCTAATCAGGTGGAATGCGTGATCGATTCCTACTTAAATCTTATAAAAAACTAGCTGAACTACCCGTACTTCGCTACGCATATCTTTTATATATCGGGTTAACGATAATCGAAATTTTCAGACAGTTCCCTTTTTTTCTCTTATAAAATATAGCCTATGTTCATCAGAGATAATGTAGGATTCCAAGGTAAAAGATTGTTTTACATCGGTCCAATAGTTTCGGAGCGTATTCAATTCAAACAAACAATGAAATCTTTCCCCTTTATATTATAATATTAGTGTAGATGCCAGTAAAACCAATCCCTGCCACGTACTTAAACAAGCGAATCATAAAATAAAATCTTGCGAAGTATTGACTTAATTTCGCACATAAGTTTAGCACGTCCTGACGTCACGCAAAAATAGCACGTAGCAAAAAATACTGTAAATAGATAATAATTTTCAACATAAAATACTTTGTATCGATACACGAGTTACATCACTATCCCATGGGCGTCACAAGTGCAAGTTGGGTTAGGTCAGGTGTCACTTCACTGCACATGCACCACGTTGCATAAACAATACGTTATTACTTAGTTGTGTTTGTATTTTTAAACATTTTAAGAATAAACTTGTACTAATATTATAAACTAGCTGTGCCACGCAGTTTCACCCGCTTTTATTAGGGAAAAATCTATGAAACACAAACAAACACAGCGTAATGTTATATAGCCTATAGCCTTCCACGATAAATTTACTATTCAACACAAAAATATTTTTTTCAATTCGAACCAGTAGTTGCTGGGATTAGTGCGTTCAACCAAACAAACTCTACTGCTTTATAACATTAGTATAGATGCGAATGTTTGTTACTCTTTCACGCAAAACTACTGGCCGGATTTTGCAGAAATTTGGCCCACAGATAGTGTATGACCTGAATTAGCACATAAGACTCATTACCGTCCTAAACGCAACCGACGCGGGTGGACCCACGCAAATAGTCATCAAATTACTGTTTAAAATTTCCTTTAATACTTAATAGTTTTAAATTATTTTAAACCGATAACTAGACAAAATTGTTCCTAATTTACTGTTTTATGCATGCACGAAGATTCTATCAACATTAAACTTATAAACAAGCTCAGAGAATATCATGTGGTCGGAGAGAGACGGACATTTTTTGACTCATATTTTAGTAACATGCAAGTGATACAAGCACAAACATGACAATCATTATGTGATTACATAATGGATTATATTTCATAGTATTACTGCGACTAAGTGTTTATCTTGAAACTGGGACATAGGAGTAGAGAAATTTAAACCAAGCCAGAATTTTTAGTGTTGATCGTGTGCAGAATGCAGAAACATGTGAGGGTCAACTGAATTAGTTTGCCGCAGTGGCTGTTAAAACACGTAATACGACTTTACAATTTAAACTATAAAGCCTGTTCTGAAGCTGTGATCCTCTTTCAATTAACAGGAAACTAGAAACCACGAACTTTGTTATTAATTCATCTGAGTTAATGTTGCTCTGCGCTGTTATAACGCTGTTTTTTTATACTTAAACCTAACGATAAGGCATATGGGCTACCTGATGGAAAGTAGTCACCATCGCCTATGGACATTTGCAACACCAGAGGAGTCGCCAATGCAACGCCGGCTTTGAAGTAGATCTCTTTTCACACCCTTTTAGAAGAACCCCATGTCGTAGCGCTCCGGGAATACCTCAGGAGGATGTACCTAAATATTTCCGAAATAAGAATCTAATTTATCTCTTTCACATTAAGATTCATAAAATATTCAAATCTTAAGATAATTTCTCCAAGGTTTTTCATTTAATACTCGCTATTCAATTTTTAAATTGTAATAACTTTTATTAGAGAAAATTATATTTAACAAATTTTAGGAGAGATAATGAATGAGTGATATGGATTATAAATAAATTAAATCCTTGAAATTAAATTCAGTAGTACCGATTTCAAGCAAACAGATAACCAGATACGCAATAGTTCTAAAAATGACCTAAATTACATATTTTCCGTCCAACAAACTACTTTTATTAAATGTATATACAAGATCACTGCAGTAACTTATAAATGTAAAAGTAAGGCCTTAACCTATTTGCACAAATCTTACCTACAGTAGGACTAAAATGAGATTTTACACATTTAATATACCTACCTATAAATTTATTATCCACATAATAATTACAAAAATATAACATTGAATAGTTTTTAATATAATAACAGAATAATAAACTATTGGTCAATTATGAAAAAAATAATTATCTCATACTCCAAAAAAACATGAGCGACATACTAAATATATTTATGATACAGCCTAAGACGTTCTCGAGACATAAATCACTTTTAGTGCCTTCAGAGATACCCATAAAGTCGCTTCAAAATATTTAATAACTGTTATACTATTTATACACATATGTTTTCATAGCAATAGGTATTTTACCATATATCGTTTAAGTATCTTTGTATGTTGCTACCAACGACAAGTAAACAATTGATTAAGGTTTTCTTTAAAGTTCTAAAAGCAAACTCTAAACTGCTATTTGTATGAACTGCCTCTTAAACAGATTTAATAGTGTAGGAAAATATAATATAATTTTAAGGATTTGTAAATATGTTTAAAAAATTATTGTTAATTGTAAATACTTTTGAAAAATAAATATCTTACTTATTGGAAAAAGATATAAAATACTCAAAAGATTTCTACACGAATACAGTTCGTGTACAACGTAAAGGTGAATCTGAATTTTACTAACTTATAACTCATTAACAAAGAAATTCGTTTGCAACAGGAAATTCGAAATAAAATAATATCATATTTTCTGGCTCCGCTAGCGAGTTACATACACTTGTGTGACGTGTGATATTCAATGAATTTGGTTATAAAGCAATATTTTTTGTACAATTCATTTCTCATAAATATCATGCGACTACCGAAGAATATGACTACCAAATCAGATTTCGATTCAAATACACAACGCGTCGCCAAAGTGCCGTATTATATTATGAATATAAAGGCGCAGGTAGAGAGTGAATCTAAAGGAAACCATACAATATACATGCATCGTGACGGTTACATAGATTTTTTGCGACTCGCCTTCATACGCCAGCCACCTGCAAATCTATCGGGTCACCGGAGGGATGCATGCCTCATTTGTTTGGCGTTCGAATTGATTCTCGCGTGAGTTCACTGAACGACATACCAACGATGCTTTATCTTAACGTCGCCAACACAAGTAAAGAGTAATCCGTCAACGACACGTCATAGCTCGTAACTCATAATTATGGATTACTTCCAACCACATTTTCGTCAACTAACCACATCGTCGTCGACGATCTTTATCTTATTGCATCTATCTATTTAGAATTTCGTTTTTATCTTAACATTTTATTAATCAATCACGCGTCGATCAATTAATGTCAGTTCATCGCGCCTGAAGCCCTAGCCGTGGACGTACATCATGAAGACCCGGGAGGCAAAAGTCACCAAACGTAATAGATCTCCGTGATCGGGTATTGTTCTATACACACTATACTACATTGAGAGGACGGTGAAAACAATGGGTCTCGCTAAAGTGGTTGACGCCACATGGTGTAACGCCGAGGGGGTGAGGGGCGGAACGTCGTGGGAACGTCGCGAGGGCACATATGGAGCCCAGCTTTATCTTACGCCATGCATATTACGCGTCGTGTATAATAATAATAACATTTAGTTAACACAATCTACGCCGACCTCATAACGACTGAGAGCTTGCACATTTAGATTATGTTATAGACTGAGAGCCCGTCGTCGTTAGCAATTATGTTTACAAGCCGCCATGAAACTAGACTCGCTCCGACTACGCCGCAGTTCGTACATATCTAAACACTTACACATACAGATGGATGTTTAAACATGATCGGGTACTTGTCTTGAATAATTTAATTTGAATAAATCAATCGTAATTTCTAATAGAATGTACTTACCTTATGTATGTAATACGTGTACATCAAACTATATCACGAATACATCTTTCACTCGTAGAAGGTTGCGTAAGCGTTACCATTAGTAACTGTCAGTCGAAAAATCAAATTAAAAAGTTTTCCAAGAATTCACGCCAAAAGTGATGGCTTAGAGAGCCCATGAATGTGACTTCGTCCACGAAGACCACGTCAATCGTTTGAAACGAACTCAGGTCCAAGGTAGAGTATTTTGAATGATCATCTGGCGGGAGTCCAAAACAGTTTGTTATTACACTACGTGTGCTTGACCGGCCGTTTACTTTCTCGAATTTGATGAGGTGGAAACAATGATTATCAAGGTGAAATATTAGAGGAATATTTTTATATGAACACATCTTATAAATAAAAAAAGTTAGGATTTAATGCTTATTACTTTGCTGATATTTACCTGTGTGTTTACTCGATCTTTATTTTCATTCTATCCAACACATCCATTTTTGTCTAGTCCTTTTCGTGTAGAACTTGTACCTATTTATGTAAAATATACACATTATAATATACAGTTAAACTCATGGGCTTTTATATCTAAAAGTTTCTTATTAGAATGGAACATTTAACGGTAAATGAAGCAACGAGAACCAGGCTAGATTTTTCAGTTTTAATAAATACTAAAAAGTTATAAAAATGTACCTTTACACAATATTCATCCAGTAAAAATAAGTATACTTCATACTAGCTCACACGACCTATTTCCATGCCCGTAACAGCCTAGCCAATCAGATCATCTCATGTATCTAATATCCATTGACCTAATTACCGTAACCATTTAACTAATTGTTCATATTTTGTAATACACTTTTATAATATGAGTAAATCAGCAATGTAATGATATTTCAGTCATATTTAAAATGATTATATAAGATATTCTAGACAAAAAATTGGTTGTCTGTAAAGTCGGTTTACGGACGATAATTTTGCGTAATAATGTCATAAAAACATTGATGAAAAATTGCATAACTTTATAAATTCAATTATTATTATATCTTAATTATTTACATTCCTGTTAGGTAATCATTACACATGTTTGAAATAGTATTTAAAACTGAGAGCAGTAAATAGTAATGTATTTTTTGTAATTGTTAGAATTTTTGTCTTTTTCTGTTTTTTCTGTGTCTTTAAAATCAAGTTAAACGAAAACTACAAAAAATCTTTAAAGGATTGAAATATGAGTGTAGTGCATATTTACAAATAATATTTAATATTTATTTTATTTCAATTCATCAAGTTATCGCAATTTCTTCAAACATTATCATAAACATTTTGTTTTTATACCATAGAAGTAGTAAACGGGTGTGCTGCCTATATAATTAACCCCAGATGGAATTCTATCTGAGTGTGATATTAGACGTATTTCTACCCCTTACGACTAAATTCATGCTTCATGAATAAGACAGACATATATAGTTGTGGAGGTGGATCTAGAATCGAACCGCGAAGAGTTCTAACATTTTCATTCCTTAGCCTTTTAAAAAACGCTGCTAAATATAGGCCTCTCATAATGGAAGATTTTGCCTAACCTAGCATAATAGGGTTGTATACCTAGTGGGCGTTTTCAAAAAGACGAGGCTGTCTATCTTCTAGTTTTTTTCCTTGGTCGCCTACTATGACATCCATTAACAGAGAGGGAGTGGAGACCGATGCCAAATGACCCTTTGTGGTCCATAAATTACGTCACACAATAAGGAGGTGGTGTATTTGAAGTAGAACATAGTGTGACAAAAGGAGAGGGGGTTAATGCAAGTGTGACATGGTGGTGGACAGCAGGAGAGGTCAAAAAGACAGTAAATTCCTGTGACGTTATCTATAGATGGCACCTTTTATATATATCATATATATCATCATCACATTTCCCTTAAAAGTAATATAAACACCTACCTACCATACCCTTTCCCCTTTAAGATTTGTAGCAAACAAATATTGAACAAATATAAGATAGACGTCAACGAGAGTGCAATTGATATTGTTATGATATTTGTAATTACTTGCAGGTCGTGAATGTATTTGTGATGGTCCTATATTTACTTCATATCATCTCAAAATAACTGTACAATAACAATTGTTACAAATAGCCTTGGTTTATTTATAGAATATTAATTAATTTGCGTTAATAATAGAGTCACAATATGTGTAAATTGCAATTAAATACTTTTAATGGAAGTATGCACATTATGCTACATTTTGTCTAAATTGTCATTTATATAAATGTTATCTTAGGTAGAGTCGTAGAAGTAATATTTTTTTAAAGATAAATTAATAACTTAAACTTATGTATATATTGTATAATAGAGTCACAATATGTGTAAATTGCAATTAAATACTTTTAATGGAAGTATGTACATTATGCTACATTTTGTCTAAATTGTCATTTATATAAATGTTATCTTAGGTAGAGTCGTAGAAGTAATATTTTTTAAAGATAAATTAATAACTTAAACTTATGTATATATTGTATAGGAATCTTTTGAATAAATTAGATGAACATTATGTAATTATAGCTTGGAAGTTAAGGAACTAATGATTGTAAAGGAAGGTATCTGTACTAAGAAAAATACTCAAAAAAATTTGCTTCCTTATCAACTCGATATAACTAAGAAAATACTAGCAGATATGCAATTTGAACTCTACGTTGCACGGACATGCACACGCGTTGTGACGCACGTGAACGGTTCAACGGCCTAAACCTATGCCAATGCTAACAATCTGCCAATAACTGCCAATTAATTACCTATTAAGGCAGGCTGGCCAATCGATTGGAAATAGCATCTCCACTGAAATAAACAGATTCAGATTGTACTCCCCAATCAAATAGGCAGGACGAAAAATACCATCTTAAGGACTAAAAAAATGCGTGCGTGTGACTGTTAAACACGTTGCTGATTAGAACAATATAATTATTAAAGAAACACATATATGTATTAGATAGAAACATCATGACGACTTTTGCGTGCAGAAATTTAGGGAACGTGAGGGTTGACTCAGTTAAAGGTAGACTTTAATTGCGAATATCTACAAAGAAAGGGCAATAAAATATTGTAGTCTCGATTTGGCGAAAGACTGCGAAGACGTCTTCCCATTTCTGCATTTTTTATCACCCCCGAACGAAAGGATTTAAGAACATTCTGTTAGATTTTGCGCTCCTAGCTTACGTCCTCCAGGCTTGTGTTTCTAGGGAGCCATCACTAAGGATGACAGAAGATTATTTGCCTCAACACGATCGTTTTCAAGTAATATCACTAGAAATTCTTGTTAACATGTTTTAGCGGTACACTATAGAACTCTTTGTAGTTTACCCACCTGTCTTTGAATTTACCGTCGCCAGCAATATGAATTGCCTATGACGCACCAAAATAGTAGCTTAAAAGTCGGTGTGGAAAGATAATTTGCGAACGATGCGGAAGGTTCTGATCTGAGCTGGCGGGTTGCCCAGAGTTGAGCAGATATGCGGTGGCATTGGGCCAGCCAGGGTCAGGAGCGGACGATGCACCCTATTCCGTCACATTCGATCACACGCCAATTACACATACGAGTAACTAACACAAAGGGGCCAAATGTTCCGGATTTGCGGGACAATCACGGAAACTCACGCATTGTTAAATGTACAAATTCATATAACACGAAGATACTCAAGCATATAAACGCGTAGTTAAAATCAAATCTGTTGAAATTAATCAAAATGATTATAGGTTTAGAATTACTAACTCATGTTGTTCTATATCTCTTATAATAAGTAAAGGGTACTGTGCAAAGAATGCAGATTGGTATGCATATTAGATAATTATACGTAAATTGTTTTTCTACTTTATCAGATAACTGTTGTACCTATTGTACCATAAGAAATATCCGTTCACGACCCAATCAAGCGTTGTAATAAATTATAATATATAATATTATATAATAGTCACATATACATTACTATTTATTT
>DWNE01005131.1:0-14326 GCA_018249875.1 Cecropterus toxeus | reverse complement strand
TAAAACCAACATAACTATATTATGTTATTTTGTTATGGAATCGAAGTCAGGTTCTAATTTTTTTACGATGTTTAGTGATTGACCTTATATTTGTACTCATGTAATATCATTAATTTTGCTTCATTAGTATAACTTTAAATGAACGCAAACTGCAACGTAAATACAAACGTAAATTTAACTTCAAACAGAAATTTAAAATTTAAGCCAGAGCCATAACTTACAAAACTTACAGATTGTATTTAGGTGAATAAAAGTTAGCTACTAATATTAGGTGTCGTGGCCAATGAACGTCCCAGCCCATCTAGGTGTAAAGTTCTCATCAATACACATT
Source organism: Cecropterus toxeus (assembly GCA_018249875.1). Lineage (NCBI taxonomy): Eukaryota > Metazoa > Arthropoda > Insecta > Lepidoptera > Hesperiidae > Cecropterus > Cecropterus toxeus. Next base: position 13,995 of record DWNE01005131.1, on the reverse strand, counting down.
TATCAAGACCAAACGCAAAGCAACTGCTGAAATCATTAGAGTTCCCTCAGATTTCTTTCCAATCAATCATCAGATCGATTCTAGACCTTTATTAAATAATAGTGCTTTAAAATAATGGAAAAAATATAAGGGCACGAGTTACCCGTACGATTTTCTCAAAGTTCCCCTCGATTTCTCTGGTATCTAACATCAAATCCTGGTTTCTCCTCCTTTCATTTATATCCCTCCCAATAAAAAAGGAGCATGAAATCGGTTCAAAATATTCCTAACAATTGTAGGAATTTCTAATATAACGTATTTTCGGAATCCCAAACATTTTTCTGCAAATACTCGTATATGCAATGTATATATAGATACGTGTAGCTTCAGCATTGCAGTTTGACTCTTTTGATTTTAACGACGAGTACAATAGTTCATAAATATGTTTATGTTTATCTTAATAAAATGTAATGATATTCTACGGAATAGCTTATAATCATAATTCAACAAATGCAGTCCTAGTTCTTGAAAACATGGAACACAGAGAGAGGGGTGATGTAGGTGCTCTTTCCTTCGCGGAATCCTAATAATACAACAACTAGCAAATAAGGAAAACGGAAGTCATAGTTTTATCTAGGGAGAGTTCCACTTTAGTGCTACGTGACATATTAAAGGCAATAATTTACGACAGCTATCATTTTTTGTCTGGGTTCTGTAGGGACATAGGACGCCACTAGTCCAGCCGTTTGGGCTGTAACGCGTGCCAAAGAAATTGACATTCATACAAACAAACATACATACGCTCGAAAAACATTACCTTGCTTCTGGCTTAGTCAGGTAATAAATCTTAGTGGACAATTTACTTTATATCTAAATGACAATCTTCCTAGAAGTCAACAACTCGTAAAATTTGGCAACGACTCGAATCGGCAATTAAGCGGGATTCCACCCTCCATGTAAATTGAACCATCTGAGCAAGTGTTGCGAAGGAATGATTTATATAGGACATCGGAGGCCGCTACAATCTGACCACAGATGTTTGCTGATTTCGTAATAAAAATATTAATTGTCTGTCTGTAAGCTGAATTTGGATTAATTAACTCGATTGGATCGGACTTTCATGTAAATTATAACATATGATTTTGACCAAGATTATCGCGGAATTGATACATTTTAATATGTAAGGGGTATTCACGATATGTGGTTTTTGATTAGTATTTTGCCGCCATTTCAACCTAGTTACATGAGTCTTGGTTATGATGAAAATGTCTGGAACGCGAATAACGGATGGCACGCACTAGTGGTATATTTACTTATCAACCCTACGCCTACTTCAACCACTTTATAACGATGTTAAAAATAACGAGTTTGCTCACGATTTTTGGTTCTGTAGCCAAAGACTTGACTATCCGTCTGTCCGTCTATCTGTATTTCTGTCTATCAACAGGCTGTATCTCATGAACCGTAATAGCTAGGCAGTAGAAATTTTTACACGTGATGTATTTTCGTGGCCGTTATAACAACAAATAGGTACTTAAAACAGTGTAAATTAAATATTTAAGGAGGACTCCTATAATATTTACAACAAAGTTGTTTTTTGCCATTACTTATAGATATGCTTACAAAAAATAGCGTTGCGTAAAATTTCACAAAGCGTCTATTATTATGACCTTATTTCTTTAAAAATATATTCCTGCCAAAGATGAGAACTTTTATCTCAACGAATATATCTTGAGAACTATTTTATTCCATTGCGTTATCTGGATTCAAACTTAGAATTATGTTTCTGTAGAATAGTAGGTACTATTAGGTACATATCATGTGCCAGATAAATTTCGATAAAATTATATAATAATTTATCAAGAATTCTTCGTCCAATATTACTCATCAAATTAGGAAAGTGTGTTACTTCTTTGTTTGTTTCGTGTTTTCAACTCAAGTAATTAACTAATATTAATGAAAATTGGCATATAGTCCATTATATGAAAATTAGAAGAGTACCTATATTTGTAATGCAGTTAAATTTACATACTTGTAAAACGATACAAATTACTAGGGCCTAAAAATAGTATTTTTTTAACAGATTTCATAGCTTGTTATTAGATTTATGTAACGAGTGAGCATGCAACCTACCTGATGGTGAGTGGTTACTGCCGCCCGTAGACATTTGTAATCAAACCCATATAGAGCAGAGATTCTAGCTGCAATCATTTACAGATGTATTGCTGCTCCCGTCGGAAATGGTCGCCTTATATACAAGTAAGCCTCATATATAGAAGTAGCTACAGAAATATGAAATTAAAGAATGTATGCGAGCAGAATCGAATGAATCTATATCAAGAATTCTGTCAAGGGGTATATTAGATGCAATCGAAACCTTACCCGAATAATAAAACGTAGAAAAAAAATTGATTTGGAATCGACAACATATATCCGCAAAATTCGGATAGTCAATAGTTGTCATATTGGCCACCTGGATGCCATTTTGAGTTTGTTAAGGCTGATTTACACGTATTAGTGAAGTCACAGTTCCGTCTGGCCGGCACAGTACCGCCATATAATTGTAAACACTTTAATATGAGGCGACCATCATTGTCCTCGGGAGTAGCAACGCATCTGTGATTGACTTCAGATAGAACCCATGTTCTATTAGAACTTGCTTACAGGTGTCCGTGGGCAGCTGTGACCATTTACCATCAGGTGGACTGCATGCTCGTTTTCTACTTCAATCAGATAGAAAAAAACACATTCCTGTCAGTCAGTGTCAGTGACGACACAGTGCACTCAGTGTATAAATGGACCTTTATTGATTGAGCTGTCAGAACAAATAAATTCTGTCTTCATATTATATTTATTCCGTATTCATTTAGTTTTGACGTAATGAAACGTCAAAACTGGTTTGAAAATTGTGTATTATGAGTCAAATTTCACTCAAGCAAAACCGGGTTTGTATGTAGTATTAAATAAAGCGGTCAAACCTAAAATGGCTAGCAATACCTACATTACATAGTTTAATGAAGCCCTTGTCTAAACGCGACTAAAATGGGGCACAAATATTGAGAGGAAAACTCATTAATGTGACATGTACGTTATAACCAGGCTTAATTATTTTACAATACGTACGCACAAAACCATTATCTGACCGTTCGTTTGACCGTGTACGCGGCATTTATGTAAACACGAATATTCATTGTGAAAAGCAAATCAAAACGAAATACAAACAACAATTCGGTTTACACATGATTCCGTGTTAGAAATAATTAATACACATGATTGATTGATGTGAATAATGGAGCACCAAATTGAAATTCAAAATTGGAACTGTTATTTGGAATACAATACGGATTTTTTTTTAAAGTTGGCAATGGATTTTTCTTTTTACGGATTGGACCGGCCAGCCTGTAAGCTATTATGCACTGTTATATTTAGTGCGCTTAGCCTGCAGCTCAAATTTTGTTTTTATTTCAAGCTTTCATTGAACTTGTTTTATTAGTTCGTATGTTTGTGAAAATCTTGCAGCTGAATTTTAAACTCAACCAACTGAGCTGAAATTTTGTTCACACAATTGGTTTGGTTGGCTATACCTAGCTTAGAGGTTATTTTAAATCAATAGGGCGGACTTCCCAAGAAGGTTGATCAATTATTTTTAAAATAACACAGATAAAGGGTTTCTGAAATAAAAAGATAAAAGTGAATTAACTAAAAGCTTGTTTATTTTTGATGTGAAACATCTGTAGGCACTGGTAAACTTGATTGTCAGCGTGGGGATGATTGTTTTTATTTGCTTTAGCACAACCTGTTGTATATTTTTGTAACTATTAAGTATCGAACAAAACTAAGCTGGCTGCGGTTTTCGTTCGTCTTAGTGCGACGTACTGTTCATAGATGGCGTTATTTTCATTATTTTATATATTAAGTTACTGTCGCAATCTTTTATGCATTTTATTTGTACGAACACGATGTTTCACATCTGACGGGCATCCCGTGACGGCTACTTTTTTATTCACACGCATTATAGCATGAAAATTATTTGATTTATGGTAAATAGTCATTACCGCTCATAGAATTATGCCCAGTGTAAATTAAAATATGTAAAAAAGTCCATAGTTTTGTCAACTAAACTCATGATCGTACTTCTACAGCTGAAAATCTGCAACATTACTTGGAATTGCGCAAAATGTGTACTTTTATAGTTAACGGTCGAACACCTATCAACAAGTAGGTGTTTGTAAAATGATGAATCGTGGTTTAATTCTTGATTCTGTTATGCAAATATGTTAATTGAATCGAATATACCTTTCTAAAACTATCAAATGCGTGTTATATCCTAATTCTTTATAAATTTCATAAACAATATAGGACGACAAAGTAATCAATGTATTAAAGTGATTCACGTCTTATATATAAAAGACAAAAAAGAAGCGAAAAGATTGAAACTTCAAATGGAAGGTACAAAACATTTATAAAAGGAATTCTATTCGGAACAATCAATTACTTCGGTGTTTCTTGTAATCGCTCCAATTTCTAAGCAGTTTCGCCAACATCCCACTCTTGTTTGGTTTTTTAAAAGGAAAATTATTTCCACTTTGATAAAATATAAAGCCAGTGGCTTTTGTGTCGACGGAACGACGATTCAATCTAATACTGATGTTGAAATAGGTATTTGTCTTATGTTTCCCGGAAGCCGAACAGTATCTGCTTTTATATAACGTTTCAACTGATAACGATTTTAATTGGACTTTTGATGCCATTGCAACATTTGAGGATTACAAACTCGCTATTCTTTTTAATAAAACCTAAGGTTTGCATTATTGAATTATTAAATACTTATGTGATTAAAGAGATTACTGTATAAGAACATATTATATTCGTAAATCTATGCCTTTTGGTAAAAATCAAAACGTAAGAAATTTCTGCTCGATCAAAGATTAAATAAATTTGTAGAAAGATTTAGTTAATTAATTTAGTATAAATCAAACGAAACTAAGTTATCTATTTTTACACACTTCTATTTTAGTTGAAATAAAAATAATACCAATGACCTTATAAAAAATAATAAACTAATAAACAACATTATCGAGATTAGCATAGTTACTAGCAAATTGTGTAGATCAAAGAAAAGTGGTCTCTTTGTAGGATATAGAATAAAATTCAATTTGAAAAATGTATAAGCTTATACAGTGAAATGCTTATGAGAAAGGTCTGGAGTGGGTTCTATTTATGTTTGGGATGTTATAAAAACAGGATTTTGAGACTCGAATAAGCGCCCCACGGATCACATCCCATCTCTAATATTAAAGTGGAACTAAGTTGTGTATGTATACTGAACGAAAAATGTATATAATATTTGAAATTACTTTTGTCTTGTCAAGTTATCACAACTATTCTTGTATATGGTTTTGTACCATTAACTATCAATAAACCTTTAAAGCACAATTTCTACGACGGTTTACTTTTTATATAATTAAATAAAATTAAGGCAAACTTTTTTTTGGGGTTTTTAGATTAAAGTACTAAACGAGCATACAGTCCATCTCATGGTAGGTTGTCACTGCCGCCCATGGACATCTGTAAGCCAATATAGAACCGGTGTTTCTGTAGTCTATCACAGATGTGTTATCAAAGAAGAATGAACGAAGTCTCACTCAATCGTCTGTTACGAAAGTGAGCTGACAATTTAGCCCTTCTACCCGAAAAGCAAGAACTACCTCAAGCTAAAAATAGATTTGTAGATATTCTATACATTTGATAATAATACTTAAAAATAACTTTTAATATTATAGAAGCTTTGTTGTTATAATAGTATTGGTTGTCACTGCCTTTGTGTAGTGGCTTTTGCTATTTTGTATTCCACTTAAAATAAAGTTGCAAATTTATTTTTAGGTATAATATTCTCTCATCTTGTGGTGTACATTTCAGGTATAATCATAGGTATCGTCAAAAAATACTCATTTACAGTATTGTTAAAGATGAATTAAAATGTAATTAGTAGTAGGTATAATTTAATTCATTCTAGAAATTTATATAATTTGAGAGATTTATTAACACGAAGTGTTTTTGATAGGATAATTCTCTCCATGAACCAAATCTTTATTTTATTACAACACTATTTTATCAAAACAGTGTATTATAATACATTCATTATTCTTCATTATAATACATAAGTAAAACGTCCCTAAGCGAGTACAACAAATGTTACTCACTTAAACCATTTTCTAGTAAACGAACGTGGACAAAGTCAAATGCGAAAGACTAGCGAAGTAATAACCTCAGAATAAAGCCGTACTTGTTTACAAAAAGTGGTCAAATGTTAGAAGGGTGCGCAGTTTATCCTGAGAGGATCATCCGAATTATGCAAGACCTAAGTTATATGTAAACACATAAAACGTTATCCCTTCCATCATACATTTTATTTGCAATCCTAGTTTGTATAAACATGAACCATCTAAACAACTATTTTATGTATCTATAACTAAATTTATCTTTTTTACCCAACTGCATCAGATGGAGGTAATGTTTTTTGAGCGTATGTATGTTTGTTTGTATGTATGTCCATTTCTTTGGCACGCGCTACAGCCCAAACAGCTTGACGGATTGTAACGTATAATATATAATTAGAATCGTCTCAGTTTGAAAAGAGACATAGTCTATATAATTTTTAAAAATGGCACCTGGAAATAGAGGAAAAAGGGGCAGTGTGACAATTTCTTTTGCTACAAATAAAGAGACTTGGTTTTAAAGTACTATACATCAAAGAGATTTTTCCATTTACGTTTACAAAACACTAAAAATGTTATTACGCAAGTTTTAAAACTGAAAGGTGGAGAAGGCGACCGCAAAAGTTTTTCGTCTACCTTCCTCATAATCTTAGGAATTAACTGGCGTTTCTTAAACGAAGAAATTTTAATTCAAAAACTTTGTTTTCAGCTTATTAAAACGATGCTTTTTCTTTGCCTTTTCTAGTTTATCCAACGGCCATTTTACGATAAGGTTACGTTTTTTTCAATATTTCAAAGTGGCTTCAATCCGTTGAGAGTGGTTTGATTGAATTTTTATACTATTGGACTTTAACTTTCAAGATTCGGGATTAGTTTGAGTTTTGAATTGTTAAGTATTTATTTTATAGCTATGTAATTTAGGAGTCATATTTGATTGCCAACAAAAGATAGATTACAAAAGCGTGCCGCAATTTGTTCATGACTACTTGCGATATATGAAAAATAGATTCTGTATATATTGTAAAAAAATACCAGTAACAATTAAAAAAATGTTCTTTGTTTTTTTTTTCTACTGTTGTCTGTATCTTTGCGGGATATGAGATAATGTGATAGTATTTATTTGATTTATTAACAATGCTCAATAAATACTTCAGAAATTTTCTTAGGGTATTTGTTGAGTTTTTGTTGAGTTATCCATTTACTCCGATATACTCTCAGATATCTATACTCTTAGGTATAGAAGAAAAATGCCGCTACGAAAAGATCTCATTCTCGCTTTTTCTCGCATACTTTAACGAAATTTCAGATCCAGCTAACATTAAATTTGACATGACAGATGACGTCACAGATGTTTCAACTGATGATGAGCAAATAAACTACCTCGAATATATGTTTTTCTCTTACTAAATGCTTCACTAAGACATCAGCCGCAATCAACTCTACAATCGTAAGGCGGAAATATGTGTTGCGATGGTGATACCAAAGTTAAATTCCGAGGATTCTACCTCCTTCAATGTCCAGAACTTCAGATGTAACTCTACGTTGTAAATGAAGCAACGCTTGTGATTTGAAGACTTCACTGTAAAGCGATCTAAGTCTAAGCGACGTCACAGTAGCAACGCATCTGATATCGATCTATATATACATATAAAAGGCAATTCCGACTTACTGACTTATAAATCAATACAAGGGCGAAACTACTGTACCTAGAACCCTAAAATTTGGTACAAGGGTACCTTTCATAGTGTAAGTGAGCGATAAAAAAGATTTTTAGAAATTCAACCCCTAAGGGGTTTAAATAGGGGTTAAAAATGTATGAAAGTTCGCCAATTTTGAAGCAAGCTCTATGAAACTTAGTATCTAGCTTTATAGGTAGAAATAATGAATACAAACAGATACACAATTTTTTTAATGTCCAACGTAGTGGCACGGGTCTGCTAGTACTTATTATATAAAGTCTTACTATTTGCTACGTTTACATGCAGTAGTGCTTCCATTACAAAAAAAGTAGTTGGAAGTTTAGGTACCCATTTAACGTAGAGGTAATATAATAAACATAAGCGTTCTATCCTAATTGTAAAGCGCTGTTATGAACGACATGCTATATAATTAAGCAGGACAGAATCTCATTTGCAATTAACTGTAGATTGCATAACTCAGTTCAAGTATACTTAGGCGAGGCGACTGAGAAAACCCGAAAGGAATTATGTGGGGTTTTCTCTGGAAGGAAATTTTATTTTTATAAGACATTCCTTAACTATCTCGGTATACCTATAAAATTGTGATTGGTAGCGAAGTCTATATAAGATGATTTATTGCACGAATATATTAATAAAATTGTTTCAGTGTGATAATCTCTATTGCCCAAGTGATATTACTTTTTTTTGATAATCTTTATTGATTACCTTCATTTAGTAATGTAATAAATATTCATATAATCATATTTTTCTTATTATAGAACAATTGCGGTTCGATTCCGGAGTCTCCATGCCTTACCTGTTTCTGTCTAAAAATACAGTGTTATTGTTGTGTCAGGTGGATTATATGCTCTTTGTTATATCAATTTTATAAAAAATATATGCATAATTATATACTTACCTATTATTTAAACAAAACTTTCTTAGATTAAGTAGTTCTTAGAAATTGACAAAATTGATAAGCTTACATTTTTTTTTCGTATCAATAACGTGATACATGACCATTATATTGTCAACAGAATCTTCTGATTCGAAAATTTGTATGCTAAAAAATTTTTACCAACTCGTGATACAAAAATGAAGCTCTTCTGCATTTGCAAGGTGGTATAACCAGAGTAGTTCAAGTTATCACCGCCTATTTCTAACGTGAAGCATCTCTAGCGTTTAGGTGGAAGGGTATGGTTTTCGCCTCACATATTTATGGGGTGACCATCTTGGTCCTCGGGAGTAACAACGCATCTGTGATCGACTTCAGATAGAAGCCCTGTTCTATATGAAGTTGCTTACGATGCCCAAGGGCGGCAGTGGCTACTTAACATCAAATGGACTGCATGCTCATTTGCTGCTTCAATGTGATAAAAAAAATGACATATAATTATGCCTTTATATAATTTATATTTTAAGTAACCAGAGTAGAGCATTTACTATTAACAAAAGTACTACATATACAATACTAAAACAACGGGCAGAATAATGTCCCCAAAGTAGAGACTAAAAGCAAATAATATTTGCGAATAGTTTTATGAGTATTGTTTGCGAAACCGAGGTATTAGTTTCTGTTATCTCGCTAGTATGGTATAACATGTGGGCACATTACGGTTCTTCTCATTTTTATATCGGCAAAATTATGTTTCTTCTATTATTTTCCCTGTCAAGTTCGCATTTACATTTGTACGTTAGTATTGTTTATAGACGTATTCCTGAATTCTCAAAGTGCTAGTAAGAACATTCATAGAAGGATTAACTGATGAAGTTATTATTTCGGAATGCTATTAGAATCTCAAATAACACCATTTGTCTTGAAGCATTAAAGTCACACTTCATATGGCATTTTTATCAGACTGAAGAAGCAAACGGGCATGCAGTTCACCTGATGGTAAGTGGTTACTGATATCATTCCAGATAGGCAGACCTCTTTACACACTTTCCAAATCAGCACACTGCAGCACTCAACATTGCTTTGATTAGCCAGGTGTACGACCATGGAGGTACCACCGCCACACTTCTTGCGTGAAGTTCTTGTGTTTCTGTGGAAGGGTGTGGTTGCCGGCTCACTTATATAAACGGCGGCCTTAGGCGATCTTAGTTCTCGGAAGTAGCAACGCACCTGTGATCGACTTTAAATAGAATCTTTGTTCTATATGAAGTTGCTTACAGATGTCCATGGACGGTAGTAACCACTTACTATCAGGTGGACTGCATGCTCGTTTACTATTTCATACTTATAAAAAGTATGCTTTCTACAAAATCACATATAAAAAGACACCCGAGCCTAGAACGGATCCAAATTCATAACAAAATTATGATGTATATTTGGATACTAATCCTACTACTATACTTGCCTTAGAATACAGATTCATATCTATGAAAAAAAAAACATCTATCAAGAGTCACGTTATTCCTTTTTTCTCTATTAATTGTGAAAGTACGGATAGAAGCATATACACTCAGTGTCGTAAAGATTTAGTCTAATTTATGAAACAGTAAAAAATAAATAATGTACCAAGTAGATAAATACAAAAAGTATTAGTTGCTAAACAAAACATAATTTTCCAGTTCAACAGGAATCTTTAGACAAAAATCAACTAAAATGAATTAGGTCATTAATTAAGCCATTGTCTTCTTTTATTAAGAAATAAGTTATTGTAATTATTTTCATAAGCTCTCCAGGAACAAAATATAAAATTTGGCTCGTGTATTTTTAACGAATGACGTCAAAATGGCTCCTTAGTTATCCCCGGGGGCGCGGTTCACAAATAAATTTATCTACGTTTTTCTTAAAGACCACCAAATATTTCCCTGTGAAATTTTAATGAGACCTCCTCAAATAACATAATGTTCTTCTTCCTTCTCTCTTGATCAAATTTTCTTAAACGAGGTCGATAGATCTTTTTGTTTATGTTTATATAAAAATGTATGTTAGCCTTTTGTATGTATTTATCAGTCTTTAACCTGCGGGGAATGATAATTGGTGGGTTATCGGTGGTATATGCCCAACCTTCTGCTATTATTATACTATAACTCTAACTACATATATCACATTAAAAAACCGCGCAGAAAAAGTCGAAGGTGATGCCATTACTTCACAAGAACTTTCCATTCAATCTTCATTCATTCATTCAATTAGATAATTTTTAAACATTAGGAAAGGAAATAGTTGTTAAAAACGATTGACTACCTTCAGTTTCAGTTCGTTGTTATCAGTCCTTTTTTCCTTCTTGTAATAAAATATTTCTTTTAAACACTTTAAAGAAAAGTCGTCTCCTCCCCCTTCTTTTCTGGTTGAAAAACAATATTTATGATATAATAAATAAGATATAATAAATAAGGACAAAGTCGGCCAAGTGCGAATCGGACTCGCGCACGAAGGGTTCCATACCATTTAAAAAAAACGGCAAAAGAAATACAGACGAATTGAGTACCTCCTCCTTTAGAAAGTCGGTAAAAAATAATCACGTTTGTAGTATGGGAACCCCCTTTAATATTTGCTTTATTCTATTTTTTTTGTATATTGCTGTTATAGCGGCAACACACATATTATATTATCAGTGAAACTTTCAACTATCTAGCTATGACGGTTCATGAGATACAGCCTGGTGACAGACTACCTGACAGGCGGACAGCGGAATCTTAGTAATAGGATTCAGATTTTTTTTATAAATATAAAGTACCAAACGAGCAAGCCGCCCACTTGATGGTAAGTGGTTACTGCCACCCATGGACTTCATATAGAACAAAGATTCTATTTGAAGTCGATCACAGGGGCGTTGCTACTTCCGAGAACTAAGATGGTCGCCTCAAATAAGCGTGCCGACAACCACACCCTTCCACAGTGTGGCAGTGGTATTTCTAGTAGGTGGTGGTTGGTTCTACCACCTGGTTTAGTTGTTATCCTTTGGATACGGAACCCTATAAATAAGAATAACGATTTGTAGAATCCATGAAAGATAAGTACTACGAAGAAAATACTGAATGTATATAAAGAAGCTAATTGTAATTCGTTTGGTTTCAAAATCTGCGCGGATGAAGACACAGCTAATAATCTTAAAAGAGCATTTTAATTGATTCAAGAAGAATAAGTTCTCACAGTAATCCTACAGAGGTTTCCACCACTTGTAATAAACTGTTATAAGAACAGTTCTCAGTAAATATTTTCGTAGGCAGCCGAAAACAATCTCTCTGCCTCTATAGTAATGTTTTCGGTAGTGGAGAGAAAAGGGAATAATGAAAAAATGGTGGACCTTTGGCGTTGTGCCTCATAATGTTCCTTTTTGTACACCTAATTTATGACGTCGAGCACGTATCGTATAGAAATGGAGGACGTGTACGAATATGCAGGTTTAATTTCACGGCCTTTTGTAAGAGAATGAATAAGGGGCAAGTGTTTAATTATGAACAAACCACTAGTTGGTTTTCGCGTGAAAAATGTATGTTTTTAGTGGCTATTGCCGCCTAAATAAACATCCGCAAGCAACTTCATATAGATCTTGGATTCTATTAAAGTCGACAACAGATGCGTTGCTACTCCTGAGGTCTGAGATGGTCGCCTCATATATAAGTATGCCGGTAACCACACCCTTCCAACGAAACGGAAGAATTGCTTCACGTTAGGACTAGGCGTGGTGGTGGTACCTCCCTGCTTGAACCACACTGATTTAACCGTCTTTAAATGTATGTTATTGTAAAATAAATAAGTACAATACAATATTTTTTTTATTTTAGCGGAATGGTTTTAGTGATTATCAGTACTAGTTAGTTCCTTAACGAGTATGTGGAAATTTGATCGTAATAAAACCCAGATAAAAACAAATCTTGATATTTACCGAAGTGTTGCATGAGTAGGTCTCAATTTAAATAAATTATAACGTTACCTTTGATAAAATGCATAATACAAAAACAGTTAAAAAATACATGACGAAACTTTGTATTGTACTATTTATAGCCATTTAGACATACTACATCTTTACCAGATGGTTTGTTCAAATTAAGGAATTAGGTTCGTGTGTTAGGTAAATCATGTGTGTCTTCTGCTTCTATGATTCAAAGTCACTCTCTATTCATGAAGTAGAGTCCCAAAACAGAGTTCGCTATCATCTCTTATGCTCAAGGCAAAATATGCTCAGGAATAAATTCAAAGTAAAGATGGCTTTATATTAATTGGTTTGTCAATAATTACATTGTAATATTGTAATACAATCGTTTATAAGGATTCATTGATGTCAAAGAAAATTGCCTGTAAAGTTCTTAAGATAAAATATAGGTAAGTACAATCATATAAGCATCATTATCCTTCATTAATGTAAAAGAAAATTGCCTGTTACGTCCTGTAGATAAAATATAGTTTCTTTGCTGGCGAGTAGCGCTGGATATCGCGTACTTAAGTCGTCTTTTCGAGAGCAGTTTAATAGAGAACTGGATTACACATCAGCTGTGAAACAACGCGTACTGGAAGCACATAAAGGAAACGGACTATTTATAAGCGTGCGTTAATATCTTTGTTTATTGCGGTCGGCTGAAGCCCGTTTTATGGTTTGTTGTTTATTCATTGGCGTCTGTTGAAATGTTGAGATGTTTCTATATAGGGATTTATTGTTGTGTACTGTTCATCAGTTTTAATTGAGGTAATATATTTAGATTTTTAATTTTGAATAAAGTTTTTTATTACGTATTAAATTGCTGCTGAATGTCTATCAACGTGTATTGTAGCTACATGTTATTTTATCAGTGTTAATGTTTGATAGTAGTGAGCGTATAGAAACGTAAAAATGTATACGTATATAAACGTATGTATGTATGAGTGTGTATGTATGTACTATAGCACATTTCATTTCCACATTATTCATTTTTACTGAAATGTAATGTTTTTCGAGCGTTTGTATGTTTGTATGTGAGTATGTATGTATGTATGTCCACTTCCTTGACACGCGCTAAGCGCAAATGACATGAAGGATTGCTACGTATGACATTATCATTATATAATTATTTCAGTTATCAGAACGATATAAGCTACATATTTGTCAAAAATGGAAATAGGAAAAAAAGGGAGGAGAGGGATGTTTTTTTTTTACTATCATGACAATATGGATATCAAATGAAAGCTT
>DWNE01005130.1:0-14327 GCA_018249875.1 Cecropterus toxeus | reverse complement strand
GAACCCACTGCGTGTCAGATCGGTATGGTAATCGCTCGACTACGTGGTCGCCCAACATTGGTATGGCTTTTGTTTTTTTTTATATATTTTTTGATATATTTACGGCAAATAGCATGGTTGTGAACATAACTTACCTATTATGGGGCAACATAACTGGTTTGCGTGTATTCGATAACTTTCCGTGTTTACCAGAACTTTCAGGCACGGTTTGACTCGAGATCCAATCGATAGATCTGAAATCGACAAGTCACGAATTATGTTCTAGTACATGCAAAAACGAACCGTATGAATTGACGAACGAATGCGTGCGAAACAGCTTGCCGAGCTACTTTTTACAAGAAAACATAAAAAATAAAAATGATTGTATACTAAAAATATAAATATATTTAGTCCAAAACACGGGACAACGTCTTGCTAAATTATCGGGCAACAAAGCAGTAAAATGCTATGCCTTTAATTAAAAGTTCATCGAATACGGCTATATTATACCAGCACTTAAAAACCTACTGCTGGGACATGGGACTTGGAACATAATATAGTTAGAATGATACTTGTATAGATTAAATTAAAACCAAACCAGAAATGTACAAAAACAGTCTTCGCTCTATAAGTTCTTCAAATAAATCTGACCTATAAGGAAAAATACTCTCATATAGACTTCTGCTTACATGCGGCCTGTATTTTTCATAATGAATAAGCATTATACCATCAATACGCTGTGGAGCACCAGAGTGCAGGGGGCTCTAGGCTTCTGTGATTTGCGAGGAAATATCTGTATCCAGCAATCAGAACTAATAATGGTTTTGTATACGTATGCTACGTTATCATAAAGAAAATATATAATAGTTGTTTTGGATAGCTTTTGAAAATGGTTAAAGGACTTTAAAACGAATTTATTCCCAACAAAATCCTTCTTAACATAGCGTTTTACACAAACATGTTAAGTCGGTAACCCGCTAAATACTGAAATTATAATGTTAGCTTAACTAGGTTGAACCGTGACGGCGACGCCTGCGTTACGACAAATGTAAACAATCAGTGGCAACGGTGTTATGATAGCCATCGCTATTAACGCCGATGTTATCTACCACCGTGTGGATATTACGTGTTTTAAGGTATTAAAACTGCAATTAAATGTTCGCTACCCCTTTCCAATTGTAGATAACGGTATTTACATTTTTAAATAACGCTCCGTGTAACTTTTGTTGGATTGTTTCAAACATTATATGACATGAAGTGTACAGGTATATATTATGTCATAAAAATAAAGTTGCTAAAAAACCTGCAATTTTCCTGATAGTAAATTGATATATTTAAGCAATAACAATGATTTTTTCTGAAGCCACAAATGCGTTGTTTCTCCCGAGGCCTAACATGGTTGTCCAATAAAAGTAAATCGCAACCTACCTTTAACAAATCGTTAATACATGAAGATTACATTGTATATAGTTGAGAAAATACACATGTAATATAAGTGTATAGTTTCAGTGAAATTAATAAAGTGTAATGGGCCGATGCAGCAGGATGCGGTGACAGCGTCTCGCTGTGTAACGGACTTGGGAGTTGTTTGTTGCGACTTCGGAACTTACTCCACAACTTGGGCAACTTAATATAGGTGGAAATGGAATAATAATGCATTGATTTTATTCAAAATATGATGAAAAATGTAAGAATTTTGAATATCAGAAAAAAAAACTTAAGTAAGTCTTTGGATGGTTAAGATCGCGATTAATTTTGCATGCTTTTTTATCCGGGCGCATGTTTGCATCCGGGATCTTCTCCGGCCAGTTAACCTAAATAAAGAATTCAGATTTCGTGGTGTTTGTGTATATGTCTTTCTGCTTATGACATCTACGACACAAGATGAAGTCTTATTGTGAGGCCATGAGTATAGAAAGTGTTATTATTTAATAATAATTAATTATATTATTCTTCATGTTCTATTCTTCCGCATATACTTTATATATCTTTATTAAGTGAGGGCACCACGTGTTAAGATTCACAACATACCGTAATGAGTAAATTACTTAATGTGCGCAAATTAAAAAAAAATGAAAGTAAATAGTTTTAACGACTTTTAAAATATTATATGTTTATTGCAATTCTCAATAGTGATATAAATATTACCAAAAAGGCAAGACAACATTTTTTTTAATTTATTTTATCCTGTAAAGATTTTTGTTTGTCAGATATTTGCTGTAACTTTTAACATCTTATTTCTGGCCATTTTTCGCTCAATTGAGGCAGTCAATCGGAGAACATAGGTAGTAATAGATTGGAATGACTTATCAAGTAATTAGAGTCTTTACTATTTCTATAGAACAGCGGCAGAACGACGTAAGTGTGAAATCTTACACGTCAATCATCATGCATATTCACGTTATACTAATATATTTATTACTAAAAAAGTTGGTCTCCACAATAAAATTTTGTGTCCAAAAATATTTTCGTTATTTAAATTTCCCAAATAATAGACTCGATAGAAAAAATATATTTTTACATTTCATTTATTCCGGATTACGAGCGGAAAAGTCTAACTATCAATTTGCATAATATTGCTTCCTTAATATGTAAAGGGTGGGGTTCGTAAAAGGGGGAAAGGTGAAATTGCTTTTTTACTGCAAGAAATCAATGAATTTAAGTCAATGGTAGAGGATAGTGCTGGAATGTTTGGCTAGTCAAATGTGATGGAAGCGGGGTCCCGGATATTCTATAGCAATTCTTTAGATTTGTCGAGATTCTCCGTTTTATTCTAAGGCGGAGCTTCTATCCTTGAAAGTTGGGGCTATTTTAAATGCCCTTTGGAATTCTTTAAGGAAATCTCAAACTTTCTCTGGGATTTAAAATTGCTTGATGTTAAATCGTATTTGGTTTCCAATGCGCGTTATTACCACTTCTGAATTATGTTAAAGTTCTTGGTGCGCCTAGAAACAAAATCATTGGATTAATAACTAATTGTGTTAAACACACATTTTACTATGCCATTCCTGAGTATACAAGAGTACGTAATGTGGTAGAGAACCGTGCGCTTGCGGTGCGATCTGGGCGGAGTAGGACACTTCGGTCTGGCAATCGGACGTGACGGTTGTGCTTAGTGTTAAGCACATAAGATTAGTTACTTTTTGTTAATTACGCAATTATAATATTAGAGACAATTTAATCATTTGTTTATTTTTACTCATTTCTGGTTCGGAAAATGTATACATTGGCATTCGTAAAAATATAAAATATAGATATGACACTATAATCGGCTTTTCACATAAGTTTGTTATCCTCCGTATATTAAAATCGGATAATGTTATGACAGTTTTTAGTATACAGATAATAATTAGTATTTACCGTTTATTAGTATTCGATATCAAAACGATAGTGCACATGGGATCAACCCACATTCGAAATAATATGTAACTTCAGTGTAATGTGATTTTGTTTATTATATAATAGCTACCAGTGCACTGTAGAGATAATTTGTAACCTAAAGTTATTATTATCTAATTACTATACCATTAACCTGATTCAAGGAAATGATTCATTTATTGATATGCAATTGTCATAATTGTTTTTCATTTATTCATGAATTTTGTCCTCAAAGGTGCAGGACATCTTATCTATCCATTCTACTTGATGATATCTTACATCTTACTTCTTACTAATGGATACTATAAATGCGAAAGTTTGTGAGAATGTATGTGTATTTGTTGTTATTTTACGCAAAAAACTATTGGTGGGACTTCATTGAAATATGGTACACAGATAATAAAATGTATGATGTATAGATTACCACAATGGATATTCAATTTGACGACCCGCGTGGTGGAGCGGTCACCATACCGGTCTGATGTGCTGTGGGTCCCGGGCTCGATTCCCGTCCAGACAGAAATGTAAATGATGAGTTTAGATTTCCGTTCTAAGTCCGGGTGTTTGTGTATTCAACTTTGTCTGTCCATGGCACCCACGATACAGTAGAAAATCCTAGTGTGGGGCTATGAGTGTAAAAAGCGTGTGTTTTTAATACGCGGGAATTAACTAGTATTATAAAAGTGTAGGTTTGTTAGGTCAGATGGATGGATGTCTGTTATTCTTTCACGAAAAAACTAATCATTTTCGATAAAATTTGTCACACAGATTGTTACCTAAATTAACACATTAATTACTCTTTATCGCAGTAATCGCGGCTCAAGCGGGCGGAGCCGCATGTCAAATCTAGTCGGTTCTAATAGAAGACTCAATCCTAAGAGTAGGAGTTAAATACGAAAAACATGATAGAGATGTTCGGTCGAGAATCGATTCCGTTCCGGATTTTCTAAATCAACATTAGCCCAATAACTTGACTATAAATATTTTCGTTACATCACAAAAATATATTCTCCAGAAAAACCTTTTAGGCTATTTTACTTTGAAAGGAACATATTGGGTTATATTTTCAACCCACCACAACAATTAGGTAGGTATAATTTGTACCGCACCGAAAGTGCGTTAATCTTCCACATTTCACGTGAATGGTATATAAATCAAAAACACACGTATAAATCATAGTGCTCCCAAGGATTCGTTTAAGGTCATCCCAAAGATATTTTACGGGAAAATCTTTTTACCGAAATAGTTCTTTTCACCGGCAAAATTAACAATAGTCTGACTTTCCTTGTCAGAGAATGTCATATCAGGCAGGTGCTCTTTTCAATGACAGAACGAGGCACGTGAAGATGACGTGGTTATTTGCTCCAGGTTTATTTATTCGAAACTTGTGCCCGTTTCGGAAGACCACTGTCCACTCACAACCTGTCACTGTATTTCCCGACCCTTTATTTTCAGTTGACAAGAATATTCCGCTGCGTCCTCTCGATATTACATTCCGATACGACTTTTTATTCGTGATACATTTTTCCAATTGTCTCCGTTGCGCGCCTCCAGTATGAACTAACGGAATAGAATTTTCAAACAGTTTTGATTGATAAAGGTAGACAGGTTTTCGCTTTCTTTGTTTGTAAAATTAGATTCGGAAGGTAGCGTGAAACTTCAGTTACACTTGATTAATGGTGGTCCGAGGATCCGGATAAGGACGCGATTTCTATAGAAAATCGGCTATTCAAGATTTCATTTTCGATAGAAAACCATTTAGTCTGAATCTTACTAAAAGGTTAATTTTTATCTGAGTGAACGTGCTCAGATTTAGATGCTAGAGCGATATTATCCAATTTTCCGAAACAACGCTCTTGCTGTGTTAATATTTGATATGTTCTCGACTTTTCTCGAATTTAACGCGCCGATTAAACAACGCAGGGCGAAGGATTATGTGTGAATATTTAAAATGCTATATCGGTTCTAGTTCTGCGAAGAACAACAGCATTGTTCATGCAATTTATTGCAGAAATATCTTTTAAACGACCTATGTTTGATACATATAAAATTGATGGAAGAGAGTTGATGAATTTTGTCTGCAAAGTTTTGTTACGTAAAAGATGAAATTTGAGTTTTATAAAAATGTTTAATAATTATTTACATAAAATAACAATGTTTATAAATATAATATTACAATGCCAATTAAAATTAGCAGTGTATAACTAACTGATTAGTATTTGGTACATTCCTCGAGCTATAGGGCTGACAGCAAATACTTCAATACATGCTAACTATAAATACGAAATAAAGATTCATGAAACGTAAATATATTCAGCAACATTTTTAGAGACGAACGAATTGATAAATGAATACACTTCTAGTTAATTTTAGAATCCCTATAGTTTTTTTACTCTCTTTCTTTTTCCGCTGGCATGTCCAGCTCAATCCCATCCGCGTTCCATACCTGAATAGTACGTTGAAGTAAAAACTTTATGACGGTATCACAAAAACTTTTCCACCCGACGTTACGAGATTGCGATGGTGGTGTGCAGATCGGACATAGTTGCATCCCGCAGGTTGAACGACCATTAAAATAGAAGGATTACTTTTATAGCCCAGTTGGCCCGCTTGAGATAATATCGGTAAATTTTATGGACGCAATAAACGGAATTCGATTTTAGCCAGTCATCTGTATGTGATTATGTAACGGATTTAATATAGAATCTGTGTGAAGGCTCGTTTCGGGTTCGTGATTCCATCCATGTTACGTTTCAGTTTAATGTGTGCTCTGTTGTGTACGAATTTAAAGGTAAAATTATATCGAAATAACACATTAAAAGAATGTTACAACTCTGAGGTAACTTCTATAGAAAAAAAACAAAGACGCTTTCTACACTCATAGCCCCACACTAGGATTTTCTGCTATGTTGTGGGTGCCATGGACACACAAAGACGAATACCCAAACACCCAGACCCAGAAAAGAAATCTAAACTCATCATTCAGATGCCTGTCTGGCCGGGGATCGAACCCTGGGCCCACTGCGCGTTAGATCGGAATGGTAACCGCTCGGCCACGCGTGTCGTCAAATATATAGGTTTTTGATGTGAAACATCTATAGGCACAGGTGAACCAGATTGTTTGCGTGGCGATGCTTTATTTTATTTATTTTAGCGCCATCTATTATACATTTTCGAAATTATTAAGTATCGAACAAAACTAAGCGGTCTGCAGTGTTAGTTCGACTTAGTGCGGGGTACAGTACGTTAATAGCGTTATTTCATAATGATATATATTTAGTTCCTGTCGCAATCTTGCCTTTAATATATATTACTTGTACGAACACGATGTTTTACATCTGCCACTTGTCCCGTGTT
Source organism: Cecropterus toxeus (assembly GCA_018249875.1). Taxonomy (NCBI): domain Eukaryota; kingdom Metazoa; phylum Arthropoda; class Insecta; order Lepidoptera; family Hesperiidae; genus Cecropterus; species Cecropterus toxeus. Next base: position 7,613 of record DWNE01005130.1, on the reverse strand, counting down.
AACTATTAATTTGGGAAAACTTTTTATAATGAAAAATAATAATAAATAAAAAAGTCCTTTATAAATTAAAGGGAAATGAATAAATAAATTGTTACTTTTTATTCATCCAAAAATATTTGGTTCGATTACGTTGTATCCGGTATTCCGGATCAGACATCTTGATTTTTTTGTCTTCTAATAGTTCATATTAAAGATATTTAATTAATAAACCCTCATTATGATAGGAATTAAGTGAGCCAATTATTTTCCTAACTAATGATATGAAAATTAGGCAGGTTTTGTAACCGCAAATATTATCCAAAAAGCCAGATAGCTTTTTGAAAATTCATTGTTGATTTTGTAATAAATGTGGTTGTATTTGTTAATTGATATTACATTTTGCATTCAAATTAAACGTTTGAAATGTTTAAAATATATTGTCATTATTATTTCTATAAATTCGGCATTTCAATCTCAGGGTCATATTTTGAATATTAGAGAGATGAAAGCATTGTAAAAATCAATATACCTTTATACCTTAACACGTTCATCTACATCTATTCAAATTCAAATTACTTATTTATATATTAGGTGTAAGCTATTTTTTAGGTTCGGTTAGCTGAAAATTTTCTTCGTTTGGTTGAACGCACTAATCTCAGGGACTACTGATTCGAATTGAAAAAATATTTTTGTGTTGAATAGTCCATTTATTGAGGAAGGCTATAGGCTATCGCATCACGCTATGTTCGTTTGTTTATCTCTTATGTGACGAGTGAATCCGCGGGGCACAGCTAGTCTGTCATACACAGGTTGGGTGTATCGGACAATGGTTCCAACTTATCTAATCTGAAAGTAAGCTCGTACTTAGCAGTCAGACAGTGAAGAATAAGTGATAAAGCTTCAGTTGAGCGTCTTCTTGATTCAGTATGTACCCATTTGAGTTCATCGTTTTTCTGATAAATTATTTCAATTTATCTAGTTTCCAGTGCTTTCTATTTTTTATTACTGAGTCTTTTCTAGTTATTTACGACGGTCTCACCCTCGTTGACATTTAAGTTGTCTGTAGACCTTTATTAGATTTAAGGTTACCTAGATTAGATTTAGGGGTAAAAGTTTATCTTTGTTCTATTTCACAAATAAAATGTACGTAAATTGCAAAAATAAACGAGTTTGTCCTAAGCTTACGGTTGATGAATGAGCTTTTAATTTATTTTATCGAATAGTACCTTTCGCTAGGGTTAGAACTTTGGTATCACTAAACTTTCTATTTTGTGTAATAAATTATTACTGAAAATTATTAAGTAAAATAAGAGTGAATTTAAAAATCGTTAAAGTCTTATTATATTGTGAACAATTAAAGTATGACAGCGTTCGTTATATTAAGTCCGCTTTTAAGTGGCAAATGAAGGCTGTGAAAATTTATTATAAATGAGAAAGAAACTGAAGGTTCAGCAAAAATCAATTACTCATTAGGTTGCTACCTCTAGAAATTTATATTTACATTCATTCATTTCTAAGAACTTAATATCAAATTTGATATCTTCAAAATGCTTTAAACACATAATATAGTTAAGTTAGCACAGACATGTTTTAATTAAGTCATACGAAGTAATTAACTGCGACTAAAAAATCGCAAAGACGCATCTTTTAGGCATTTGAATAAATGACAACGTTGTCACTTTAATTCAATGTAATTCAATTTAAAAGTCGAATAAAAGATTTCATCCAGCAAGAAGTTCCAAAACTTTACATTTACACAATCGGAAAGTGGGTTAATGAGATTCGTTCAAGAAAAACATCTCGTTAACATACATTATTCAAGCTTTAGCGAAGTTATTCCGCGTTCACGCGTTCATTAGGCACGCGAGTGGAAACTTACGAATCGCGAAGCACCCGGATCTGACACCCACCATCCACTTATCACCCGGACTACCAAAACTATTCCCAAGTATTTCGGGGACTCGGAAAGTACTCCCTTGTTATTTAAATTTATCACTCAACTTTTATCCTCTAAATTCATTGTAACAGGTAATATTTCACAGGTTATTAATTACGCAGCGCCGGCATCCTCGGTGTAACTCTTATTACATTATGTCAGTTGCAAATTGAAAAATTCCCGGAGCGTGTGTCCCGTCTCTCCGAAGTATTTTGGCAAAATTATTCTCATTCATTAAGTCGAGAAGTGGAGGGCGCGCTCGCGAGATTGTCGACGTACCATTCACTTGTGAGTAACGAGGTGACTTCCTGTTATTAGTTATGTCGGTAAATTGTTTTTCTTACGCTTTTGTGCTCCGTCTACCTCGATCGATCGTGATTTATATCTGGCTATTACCCCTCGACATTAACACACTGTCGGCGGTTCGCGTTATCGTCGGCCAAATATCATTTCCAATGTTATGGAAGACGTCAATAAGTTTCATTGAATATGTTAGTTCTTTTTATTATTGTTTTTGTGGGCATATTTTCTTTAGTTTTCCGTTGAAAAAATCGACAATATATCTATAATACGGTACATAAATCCACAGCGTAATCGGAATTAAAGTAAATCCATGATTCATTATAATCAAAGAAGATAAATGTTTAAGCAACAAAGCCTTTGTTCTAACAACATAATAAATTTCCCCGTTTGGCAGAAACATGCCTATAGCACCACCACCTGACATGTTTGTAACAGAACGCTATCCCCAATCGCTACGCATCTCTCTTAGTACCAATCCATTAATTAAAACTTATTTTGTCACAGTAGATATTATACGAGTATGTGCGACAAACAGGAGTTACGTAGGTACGTCAGATTCTGAACAAGTTAAAGTTTCGCAGTTCATAGCCTACAAATTAGAGTAGTGATTATATTAGAATAATATTCATATGATCTTGAACGTAGCTTAACGTGGATTATCGAAAACTGTAGTATACATCCATGCGAGATGTAGAAAGTCAGTGATAGCAAAGAAACTTAAGGTTTACTGCTCTTTAAAACAAGGAGTGTCGCACATGCTTTATGAAAATGCTCTCATAAAGGTTTTAAATTATTATGATGGAAGCTGTTGATTTTAGAATAATTACATACATAAGTCATGTACCGTTTATATTTTGCCAGGTGGTAGAACCAATGTAGTTCGACCGGGGAAGTACCACCGCCACACCTATTTCTAGCGTGAAGCAGTTCTTGCGTTTCGGTGGAAGGGTGTGGTTGCCGGCTCACTTTTATATGAGGCGATCATCTCAGTCCTCGGGAGTAACAACGCATCTATGGTCGACTTCAGATAGAACCCCTATTCTATATGCAGTTGCTTACAAATGTCCACGGGCGGCATGGTTACTGCCTTACCATCAGGTGGGCTGCTCGCTCGTTTGCTATTTCATATTTATAAAAAAAAAGGTTGAAAGAAACCATTGTGGGTTCGACTCGGAAAGCACCACCACCACACCTATTTCTGTCTAATAACGGCAGTGTAAAGTGCTGCTGTTAGTTGTAAAATTAGGCGAGGGTGGTAATAAGAAAGACAATTCGAAGTTTCCAACTTAGTGTTAAGGAGTAGCAATCCATCTGTGGCCAATCTCAGATAAGACTCCGATCTTACCTGGGGTTGATTACACATGTTCATGGGCGGCAGGAGCTACTGACCAGAAAAAGACTCTAGAAACTTTGAAATAAACATTAGTACTAGGATGAGTCATCCCCCTCATGGGGATCTCTACCTTGTCGTGATGAGGGGGTCTAGTAACTGTGGCTTGGTTGACCAGAATGAAGTCAAGAGGGATCCCAGGAGGGGACGCTCCGAGTGGGCTTGGCCGGGGGGCAGCTCTGGATGTGTCCGAGGCCTGGAGGGGTCGCGGGAGGAGAGTTATGCCCACGGCCGCTGGGTGGCGGTGTCGGGGTTGGTCTGTCGCCCGGCAGATGGGGGCCTTGGAGGTAAGGCGCGCCTTGCTGTTGGAAGGGAGCTCCATGCTCCATGCCAAAGGGGCTGCGAGAGCGACCAGACACCGGCGGGGTCGCGAATAATTGCGAAAGAGTTCCCGTATTCTCGCTGTACGGTGCAAGGAGAAAACACGTGGGGGTTAAGCCAGTAAGAGACCGGCATAACCTAGCTGCTTCCCCGGGCGGCTGGGTATCCGTGAGGATTACCCACTATAAAAAAGGATGAGTTCATATTAATTTATATTTATATAAATAACTTTTCTGACTATTGCTAAAGTTCAATAATAGAAACATATGGCAAAGGAATAATGCCAACTTTTTCAGCAATAAGCTCTTCAATTTCCATAGATAGATGTAAAGGACGTTTCAGCAATCGGAATGTAGAAAAATTTTCAAATAGCACCAAAAGAGCTTTAGAATACCTTTTTAAAATCCGTATAGAGAAGGTTGAAAGATTTCAACATTCAATACATTTCACGTTTCAGCTTTAGTACAGTTGGAAATTCTCAAAAGGATAGCTGTTAATGCGAGACAAAGACTGATTTAGATCTTTTCTGCCGAACATCTATCGGGCCACTATTTACTCTCGTAAAGGGCCGCGCTCTATCAGCCTACACCAGAATCCTTTTGCATAAAATAAAACTCAGACTGCTTCTGTGCTGTACGTTCAAAGAAAATTTGTGGATGCATAGTTATTCAGGTACCGTGAATTTAAATACCGGCGCAGCTGTCGCTCTGAAAACGCATGTCGGTATACTGCTATTACTGTCGTGCAGTCGTAATGATACTAACATGTCATCAAGATAATGCCTTCCTATAATTCCCGATACTTAACTCGGTGTAATGAAGTTTATTCGTCGCTACTTCATTGCGAGTTCTTCGTGCGAGGAATGTAATCAGTTGAGAACTAATACTGCGTCGTTTGCAAAGCCCCTCTCGCGTATGGTAATGTCTCGTTGGAGCCGCCGTTAGTTCTTTTGATTGCTTGCTCCTCTTGTCGAATTAAAACGGAGGTCGAGCCGAGGCGATTTCTAGAAAATTAAAGGAGCGTCTCATTTTCAACGATGGCTCTTAAGGGTTAATATTAGTATGATTGTGCTCACTGACTGCTGACTTAAGTACCTTATTATTTTGTCTCGAACGTTTGTTTTAATTAAGTGGACGTCTTATCAAGGTGTAGCGCGAGTGTGTGGTTATCTTTTATTTCGGTCTTCAAGTCTTGGGTGAAATTGAAATTCTCGAAAGCACACAAATTTGAGAGTTCATTCCGTATTTACACGTCGTTCTCCTTGTTATTCAGATTATTGTTATTTAAAATGGTACAGTCTGTATTCGTGTAGATTCTTGTTAAATTTGATGATAATATTTACAGTTATCAAACAGTTTATTAGCAACTTTAACTTTAAATCTGCAATCTATTCAATTTTGCATTAACTTAATAATGTGATATTTAATTTGTAAAATTAAGTGGTAGGTTATCTTAGAAAAAGGAAAATGGCATGTATCGTATTTATGTAATATGTTAGTAAAATGTAGTCGTAAAGCTAAATAAATATGAATGTTATACATTTTCAAGTAAGTTTTGAAGTGGGTGAAGTTAAAATAGTATGATTAATGCATTCTAAGAAACGTTTTAGTTGCAATGGAAGACTTTGACATACGAAGCGCGACGGAGTACCGTGGTGCTGGGTATGTGCCTTAAGCTCAGCGCAAACGCTGCTTAATAAGCTTTTTAGGTCTTGTATTAATAATTTTATACGAGCTACTGGAAATCTGCTGTCTAAATGTTAAATTTAACTTTACGTATTACTTAAATATATTTGTTTACTCTATTTAAATCTGTGCTGGAATTTTTTGTTGAATAGTTTTAAGTAAATAATTTAACTATTCCAATACTAAAAACCAAGCCTATATCGGAGTGAGTGAATTTAGACCAGACATGCATCCCCTAAGCTTTTAAAAGAAGTGGCCTAAGAAAATATTAGATATTATATAAACACGTGCGTTCAATTACATATAGCTAAAATTTTCTTAGAGTGGCTACTAATGTTGGTAAGGACTAAAGACTACGTTGGGACACCTCATGTACTCTATGTATACAAAAAAAAATTCTATTGAAGATATTGAAAGTTTTATGAGCAATAAACGCTTGCAAAATATCGGGCTTTTCATATAAGGGAGAAGGTCAAATCAGACCCGATTAATCTAGAAAAACTCGGCAGATTCGCTATGGCACTCAGCTGAATTATAATACTCTAGAACTTGTTGAGCTATAAAACAAGCAATAAACCTGCTTGGCTGCGCTTGACTTTCAAAAATAAATGGCGTCAAATCAGATCCATTTCTTTTATGCCCCAAAAATAGTTATTATTGATTTTTTTTTTGAGACAAAGGTGAGAAAAACACCAATCACCTTGTTATGTATACAAACTGTCACATTCCTATAACCGACTATAATAATAAGGTCACTTTAAAGCTTTTAATTCCATATAGATATATCCATCAGTATATCTATAATCCTATCGATACTAATTAATTAATTATCGTATTCGTCTCAAGTGTTAACATTTATTAATTCAACAATTATGAAAGGGTAATGTACTTTTCCTGAATGTACTGTATCTTAGCATCATTATCTAGCAAAGGAAATATTTGTAGGAAATACCATTAATAATTAAAATTATATTTAAAGGATGAAGTTATTTAAACGATCGTTTGTCAAACATATTATACGCTACCGCTTCCTCCACCGCTAACGCCTTTGCCTGTACTCCACATGCAAATTAAATTACACTCAAGTTTCGCTGACTTAGCCACACTGTGGGTAAGATAACTCGTCTCTTGTCGCTCTTGCTCCAGACTTAGATTTAAACGTATTCATATAAGAATTAGGTAGCTTTTTCGGATCTACGCCCATGTAAAATATATGAAATAATATTTCTATAGTTGTTAAGTAAATCAAAAATTTATTGAGTTAGGTTCTTTAGTAGACTTCGACGTTGAGTTGGTATGTAAATAAGCTTATTGTAATAAGTTCTGAACGAATATTTCTTTTTATAATACTGAAGCAGCAAACTAGCATGCAGTCCACCCGATGGTAAGTGACCACTGTTGCTCATCCTTAATGTTATCTGGGCTCATGAACATCTGGATTCCACAGATGGCCATGAGCCCAGATAACATTAGGGATTTACCTAAAGTTAGCAAATGATGCGTTGCTATATCCAGAAACTCATTTGGAATGCCACCGATAAGTATATCTCCCTTAGGATAAGTATATCTCCAATCAAACCAGAAAACAGCAATGAAACACTGCTGTTTTTAGGGACAAACAAAAAAGATTTTATTTAATTCCTTTTTATTACTTGCAGGCCGTATTACAAAAAATTTAGCTTAGTGCTTAAGGTCTTTATACAATAAACTATACATATCTGTAAAATATAATTTAAAACCTGCGCTATCTATATTTCTGGGAATAAAACCTAATGCTCCATAACATGGCTGCATTCTGAATGGTTATCTCTGATTCTTCAGAAAATGTTCCACTCCAACTAAACTAGATTTTCCTGAGTTAATCGTACTGTTTACCTCTATTATATTTTTCGTACAAAAAATAAAAATATTATATTCTATCTCTTATTTATATTTTTTAAACTTTACTGCTTGCAGCTAGCGAATACTTATTGATTACTAGCTGAACCCGCGGTTTCAC
>DWNE01005129.1:0-14332 GCA_018249875.1 Cecropterus toxeus | reverse complement strand
ATTATATCTAAAAAGATTTGTTAAAATATTTTAATAGTCTTTTAATAATATTATTATAAATATTTTATTATCAGTTGCCTGTTTTAAACTGGATAAATTTATTCAATTTTAAAAATTGTATATTACAATTTTAAATACACGTATTTCGTTTACTAACACTGTACATAAATATCAGTAGCAGTAGCCATCGATTTAAATATTACGCATCACTACGTAATATTTATGACTTAACTATTTCGTAGTGTTTCACTACTGAAAACGTAGTGAAAGACGTCATCAACTGTAACTTTGTCCGTGAGTCCGAACGTGTTACGACATTTGCCAAGTGTTTAAAATTCCGCAGAATTGACTCAGATATCTTTGGGACAGCGATATAGACTTTGTCAGTCTGTTTTGTCTCAACTTTTTTCTGGCAACGATTTGAGCGTTAGAGACATAACTATGCATATTGTCTTTGCACCAAAGTATTTATAACTTTGCGATATGACAGATGTGGTTATAAACAAAACGAGTGGACTTTAATCCACAGTGCCATAGAAATGTAGGCCGATTAGTGATTCAAACCTGTGCAGGCGGTGGAATTGTGTTCACAGAATCTGATCCTATAACTGTTTCAGCATGGGCGACAGCGGCGAAGTTTGCTTCAGTATACTCGCGTGTATATTCTTGTGTTCTATTTATTTCCTCAGGCGACTTTTCAAGATAAAATTATATTTTTCGAATTCACGTGCAGTTCCATACGTTTGTTTACACGAAGCTATGCTATTGATCACGTTTTGACTAAATAAATAATCATGATTATAAATACAACATTATTTTTACCAGTACAAAGGCTTATATTTGTTAATTTTCCATATTTATACTGCGAAATAATCGTCACTAGAAATGTGAGTTAACAATTTACACGTTTAAATTTGGCGTGATAATAAACGGTTTGCTACTGTGGCATGGTAACAACTTGTTGGCACCACTTTACATTTTTATTAACCCATTTGCCTGTCATTATTTTAGTCGTGAATTTATTTATGCAAGACATTATTAAAACAATATTGGTTCTCACGGAAGAAGACGTGAATTAAATAGAATTGTTTATAGGTCTGCTTGTCGGAAACATCAGTAAGTCCCAAAAACCGTTCATTCCGGTCATGAGTACGGACAGGAAACGTCTTGCAAGACGTAAATGTTTAAGAGTTCGTTTTGGGTTGCTAGACATAGACAATATCGATGTGTTTTAATCTGTGTTAGAAGTGAAATCGAGTTCAAAAAGATGGTTCAATTTACTGAAATGAAATTCTTGGAATGAAACGAAAACCTCCCGAATAAAATAGCTTTAACGTACTAAATCGATGTAAATTTTAATATCAAAATTTCTTTGATTTCATTTTAACTAAAGCTTAAATCATATAGATATAGGATAGTAGGTAATGTTACGAACATGCATATTACGGACGACATACGAAGGTTTTTGAATTTTCTATTTAATTAGTCTCGCTCGTCAAAATCGTGTAGGAAAGCCAGTAAAATTCCAAGCAATTAAAAACTAACCACTTAGCTTGATATTTGTGTGCGTAAATAGCGTGTCCTGGAATTGTTTTTGTAATATTTGTAATAACATAATACTCTAGGGTGAAATTAAATAATAATAGTATCATAACCGTTTAATATAGGTATTTCTAAGAAAGCTGTAATGAATACATTAAATTTTAAGTATGTCTAAATAATATATGCAAGAGAACGCGTTCGGATAGATGTTTAGCATTAAAATTTGAAAATACAAGTAGTTTTTCGACCAAAAATACAACAGTTTCATGTTGAGTCAAGAATCAATATGAACTTTCTATCTGGATCCGCTGAAAGGAACGAAGATATACGAGTCATTTATTACTCAGCTTTAGTTGGTTGTGGGTCTGTTTGAAAGCCTACAATGATTTTTCGTTTCACGTTAGGCCATTAATAACGGTATAGAAGAAGTCTTGTATTTTCTAATGATCAGTATCTAATATTTCCAGTGAGCTTACGTTATATCATAAGCTCATTGGTAATAATACGTTAGATCCTGATTGGGATTTGCTATATTACATAGCCGGCTAGAAACCTATCTACCCCATCACTACACTTTTTTAAAATCTATTAATTCACCAAACTTTGTTAAGTTTGTCGGACGTTTTTAAGTGAATGAATATAAATTAATGGGTCAATCAAATCGGTATCAATTGATAAGAATCGCCTAGCCGTTCTATTTGTATAAATACATTTTTTTTATCTATGTGGGATGATCAGATTAGGGATATCTTCGAAAATCGGTAAAATGATTTGGGAGAATTGAGGATTGGTTGTACTAATGTACCTAACGGTCTAGCTCTAAAGTTATAAATATAATGCATTACATTACATACAAGGGATCGCGAATTCGCCTATGAAACTGGGCTAAAGTCAGGTAGGAAAGTATTATCCTGCTTTATTTCTTAATAGGGATTCGTGGAAATATTAATGTTACGGACTTGATAATGCGACTACGTAGCACATTGTCGCTTTACTGATTGACTGATGCATCCTGTTGGTTCAATGGTATTGAGTTTGATTTCCGGCTGGGAGGAAGTCAAAATGATGAATTTAAATGTCTATTTTTGATCTGAACATGTGTGTCCTTCTCTTTGTCTGTTTATTTAGTAGTGCGTAAGCAGGAGATCGTAGTGTGGGGATGTAAGCGTAATGTGTTATAGTTTGTAGCTCGAGCCAAATGTTGACTTTCGCTGTAATTATCTGACATTAAAATTGTCTTACTTATGGGGCTATTTTAGGTTCAATTTAAGGCTTTTATTTAAAGCCACTGGCATCGCACATTAGTCGATTACTTTTCACTTTTTATAACATAAATTACATACTTGCAAACCATAGGCGGTTAATATGTGATATATGTACAATTTACATATATCTAATGTCAAGACCAAAGTACATACATAGATACAATGTCGCTAATACCATTATATACCTACTACATACCAGAATTTCAGTTCTCAATTGTAGGTATTCAGCTATTACCTACAGCCATTATGATTGGTGCATTGTTTGCATTATGATTAATGTTTTCATTAACAAGCACTGTATTATCTGTTATCAGGTAACCGTTAAGAATTACATTTCTTGATAACACTTTTAACTTTGTAAATTAAACCATTGCGTATAGTTCTTCCGACCAATATAAGAAAATATTTGTTAATTACAATTAAATTGCCATTCAAAGCAATGTTGTGATAAAATCAACTACTGCCATAGTTATACCATAAATCAACGGATGATTTTTCCAAGAATGTCTATGTTATTTTCGGATAAACTGTTGCGTTCATATATCAGTGTGATGTGTCGCTGTCACTGTCGTGAATCAGGCATTGTCAACATCACACACAGTGCGAGTAAGATTGATGAGGCTTGCTTTCATATTCATTATGTTCATATTCGCTATCATATATTTATTACGTTCCCTTAATATTCTTATATCAATTTGATAGTTTCGTTTTTGGGAGAAATGCGTAATGTTGCTATAATTTATTGTATATTTATTACTTAAAGAGTAATAGAGTTATTTAATGAATTTTCAGTAGGTTAATTGTAAACTCTTAATCAGAGATAATAAAAATCTTAAACCATAATATACTTTGGTTATCAATTTGAAAGCTGCGTTTTTAAATTAAAATAATTTTAGTGTAATACCGATAACTAAGTTTTTTTCATATTAATTCATTCATTACTTCTTTAGAAGATTGATTGGTACAAAAAGGCATGCAGCATGCATCTGTAAGCAACTTCATATAGAACATAAATGATCACAAATGCGATGTTGCCCGTCCGGAGGATTAATATGCTCAAAATAATTGATAGGTCTCGGGATCATAAGAACAACATGCTTAATATATTTTGATATTATTACAATATACTAGAGCGTAAAATTTAATATATTTATAGACGTTGAGTGGAGCTATTTGTCATGTTTTGGAGCGAGTCTCGTGTTATTAATCTTGTCCGCGTTGCGATCAACGCTGTGGGCTTTGTTTAAGTTCTGCGCACACAGTGTATCGTACGTACTAGTAGTTGTTATGTAAACGCTCAAACTTACTTTTGAAGAACATGAAACGAATATCAAGCGGGTTATCCCTCTTTTGTAACTTATACTACAATATGTTTAAGGATATCTGAGTTATAAATCAGTTTGTAAAGTTCAAGATAATTGTAAAAAACATGCGATGTTAACGCAATGATTTGATTGTATGACCATTCTGGAAACTCATCTTAAGGACAGTAATTTAGATGCAGCATTTTATATTAAAGTTTAAATACCTAAATAACTAGGTATGTGTTACGTCAGGGCTTTTCAAAGTATGGGTTAAAGGCCCATGGGAAAAAGGTTCTGCGGTCATATTTGTGCGGCTCGCTGTATATTATTCTTAGAACCTTTTCTTAGCCATCCTATTCGTAAAGAAACATAGATTTTAGGCGGAGATTTTTGATATTACGTATTTCCTTTCTTTAGACTGATTCAAAGAGGCAATTGATCGCAGTTCGCCTAGACATGGACAGCTTTGTCTTGACAATTATACTTCTTTATTATCAGAAGTGTCCATCTTTTAATATTAATTACGTATTCATTCATATACTTTAGATTCCCAAATTAATACATTGAAAACGTTCTCTTCTTTGTGGTACTTACTAATAGAACACTTACACTACTAATAAAACAGTAACTTGCTGATTTACGCAACAATATACAACAACTTATTTGGTAATAACCTGTACTTGCAATGAAACAATACGACATGCATCAGTATGGGACATTTATGAGTACAGCCAATCTGATTACACAAGTCTGTTTGTTACGTTTCATATCGTATCTATACGGGAGACACAAAGAACACCTGTGCACAATCAGTATGTTTTGTCATTCCACACAATGGGCATGTAACGGGCAGTATTGGACGCATCATTACCGTACAGTTTCCGATCCAGTGACCGCGCAAATCTAACTTCCTATGTGTGGTGTTCGCGGAAATCTGTATCATAAAGTCTGATCAATATTAAATTTAAAGATAAGATTATTGCATTCAAATAATAATCAAAGTGTGCTGTGACAGTGGAAAAATGTATTGGTGTAACTATTTTTGTAACCGTTTCCGTTACAAAAATAGTTGCACCAGTACATTTTTCCGCTTTGTTATTCTGGCGTTAAAGAATATGATTTAATTATAATTGCCAATGTATTGACATGAATATGATGGGATATGTATCAATTATTTTGACATAACTGTACTTTTAATAGTACTTCTTCGACGCTTGTCTTTTTTGATTAATTTTGTATTTATGTAAGTTTAAATTAATTTTAATATCCAGAATAGTTTATTATGATCTTTAGCATAATAACAAAATTTCTAATACAAGATTTAAAAAAATATACGAATTAATTTTGAATTATTTTGGTACATAAATCTGCTTCGTAATAACCAAATGTATCCAAAGTTTTGCGAACTCATTGCTTCTGATTGCAAAGACATTAAGATTTGTTTAAAAACCCTAACTATATAATAATTACTACAACCATAAGCATTACGCGTACATGCATATTGTGCCGATAATTTGGTAACAAACTTTGATCGACATAACAAAAAAATCGGAATACTAAAAACAACTAACATATAAATTAGAACGAATAATTATGTAGATTAAATCTCTTATGTATTCATTTCAACAAAATAATATCCGAGTATAGAATAGTTTATTAATAAACCCTTTAATAGAACATAATGACGATGGACAACGTAGATATGTAGATAAATAGAAAATTGATCAATTGTAATGAATTAAATCGAACTGGCAGGAAGATTGGAAAAACACTCGTATTGATTGATACAATAACGGACAATTATAAAGTAATAACTTATTCAGTGCAATCAACTCATATTCATACAAATAGTATAGCTTAGTCACACACGATGTATATTTCTGGTGCTATTCTGGTCGCCGGGGGGCAATTTGCCGTCATTAGCCAGACGCTCAAAAATAGTCTCGTCCCCCACACCAATTGACTGATAGAGGACGCTCTCAACAAGTGTATCCTGTGCACGCTACAATGTTATTTAAGGCCAGCAAACTGTACGTACCAGTATGTGAAGTGAAAATTTTGCGTTTATATTTGATTTTGGGAAACCAGCCATTTCAGCCGAAAGTGTACAGGAAGGTATTACAGGTACAGGCAGTTGGTAGTAGAAACAAAAAATAAATTTTACTAAAAGCAAGAGTATATTAATAATAATTTTCCTTATGTATTCCAGAAAGTATAGATTATAAAAATATTTAAATGTAGCGGACTTGTCACTAAACAGAAATTTCTTCCAGGTAACCTTGTGGTACGGAGAAAAGTTAAATACAATAATAACCGTAACGACTTTTCGCAATAAATATTTATTGCCTAGAAGTTTAACTTTGCATATTTAATTGTCAATAAAAACATATTTATAAGCCAATAGCAGGTGTAGTTAAAAAACGCCAGAAAATTGCACAGGACACCGACAATGAATGTATCCTGCGGTTATTACGAGGTCATTCGTTAAATACGTCTTCAAGTCTGTTTAGGTTAAACTCAAAATTCTTCATAACGTGTCTTGTCTTCTGATATATTCCTAGGAAAGTATATCTATCAGTGATTTTCCGTTAACTAAGACTTGTTCGAGTATTAAGTTTATACAAATACTAGCTGAAGTTCTGGTACTTCGCTACGGAATATAAAAATTGTTGCCGTTTTAATAGTGCATAACATCGAAATGAAAAGTTGACCCGGTAAATATGCTACGTGCAAGCAAAATTTCATGTTAATCGGGCCAGCAGTTCTTGCCTGATTGAGTAACAAACAAACACACACCATCTCATTTTTAAATATTAGCATAGATGAGACTAAAAAAAGTTTAAGAAGTTCTTAGGTACTACATAGTTATAGCGTTTGCATTGCCAGTAACTTCTGACAGAAATAAAACAGGTATATTGTTCGGTTTCATTGCGACTGATTTTATTTTATTACAGACGGGCCCTCGTGAAAAGATGTATTACTCCACTGGGATTAGTAAAGTCCCTGGAGTTACACAACGAACTGATGTTTTAGTTGCGTAAGATAGCTGCAGAATAAAATAAATATATTTCGTATAAATTACGAGTTGACGACAAAAAATGCGCGGAGATAATATTAAAAGTTGCTTCTGTCTATCACTGGAGTTTATCTAATCTGCATTTAAATCATGGTATACACGAGCATACAATTGTATACACGATCATACAATTATATTTGTAAACTGTTTTAATTTGTATTGTTTAGGTGTTTATTGATATATTTAGTATTTACTATTGAGATTGTAAACTTAAATTTACTATTGAAAATCCTGTGTAGCCTAATAGTACTGATCTGATCTTTTTTATTTTCGACTATACATATTCCCAAGTCGGTGATAAAAAAAAATCAGATTAGACATTTAACGAACCGTAGTTATCTTTTAAGGTAGGTATAACTAGAATCTACTCTCCTAACAGTAACGAGTCATAAGGTATATTAATTGTAGCTTTAAGAACAGAAGGAGTAAAGACGGAAAAAAATCTTCCAGACTTTAGTTAGTGATATAACAATATTTGTTACAATACTATTGATATTAATCTATTTATATAAAAGGCAATTCCGACTCACTGACTTATATATCAACGCACAGCCGAAACTACTGCACCTAGAAACTTGAGGTACAGGGGTTTCTTTTATGATGTAGGTGATCAATAAGAAAGGATTTTTAAAAATTCAACCCTAAGGGGGCTAAATAGAGGTTAATAGCTTGAAATAATATAACAGGAGTAAGTAGTGAATAAACTCGTAGGTCACACGAGGATTCATTTGAATAGTACCGTTTCACGGATGGAACTAGTTAAAATTCCCACTTAACAATCCACATGGTTATCATGGACGCTTCCTCATTGCGATGTTCTCACTTTATTTACTGAACAGAATTATTGCCGTAATAATCTCCTAGTTGAATTGAAGATAAAACCTAATAAACTCAAAGAGCCGTGGGCTAAGAATAGACTGTATGCTTCTATTATACTGTATGCTTCTTGGACAAAAATGTCATTATAGTTGATCAAAGAGTTGAGTTTCAGTTGAGTAGGGTTTTTTAACCCTATATAATTCAACAAAATACAATTACAAATCTTTTATAGGATTGATGTAGCCAACCATATCGTCCACCTAATGGTCAATGCTGCCCATGGTCATTTTAAGCAATATCAAATAGAACAGGGTTACATTTGAAGTGTTTTCATCGTCGAATACATAAGCTTATTTTAAAGAGATTGTAAAACGGCTTAGTTAAAAGAATTGATCTAAAAACATGTGATAAAATAATGGTTCCAAGAGGATGATAGTAGAAAAACATTATTCTCCACGCTTCGTCTTGAAACAGAAACATGTTTTATCTTCGACCAGCAGGCAGCCTTCTTGAGACACACCATAGACGGGAATAGCCTAGGGCGCAAACAGGGTGTGAAAGCTTACATCTGCTTTTTTACAAATAATGTTTATGTATGTGGACAAGAATTAAATGAAATCCTGATAAGATTAGATTTTAGCTGAGGTTGACCACAGACGCGGCGTTAATCCTGAGGACTTTCTGCAATCTCGTATATATTTGTGGTCTACCACATGTGATAATTAACGGTGACTACTGAACATCAGCTGAGCTGCATGCTTGTTTGCTACTTCCATTATATTAAAATATATGTAAAAAATATATACGCAGAAAGCTTATATAACCGTGCCTTGTACACGCCCGTCTTTCTTTTGCGACTTGTGCCCAAGATAGATTGCGCACCTCTTGTCTGCAATGCCGCCGTTTCCTGCTGTTACCGGAAAACAACACTTTGTATGCGATGCACGCGCGTTGTTGCTTGGCAACGGAAGCGGGGAAGGTATTAAAGAAATGAACAATGTTTCTTCTTTAAAGGTATCTATATAATTTAACAAATCTGTAAAGTCCAAAAAAATACCGAAAATTTTAGATTGGAATTCTCTTTGGATTGGAAGCTTTGGCGGAGCTGCCAGCTGCCTGCGTTTAGCTATTTATATAACCTTGTAAAACAAGCATGTCTCTTAACATGTGATCTACGTCTGCGAATATATACCTAACCCTAACCTCACCAATTGAAGTACGACCAACAAGCTGGTTTGTATTTTTATTTTGGATTAAACCTAATTTACTATTTCGAAATTTTGTGAGTATATGTAGTCCTCACATAAAATAAATCCTGCATATAGCCAACATTGAAGAAACATTAATATACGTACGTATTTACACATTTTTCTTTGCATTTGCCCTTTTCATAAAGCTCTAGTGGTGTACAAGAAGTTAAACAATAGCGAAATCACAGCGAGCGTCGATGCTTACAAGAATATGCGGAACAGTCGGAACGGTGTCAAGAACTTCTGACTGCAGTGGTTATTGGTACACAGAAAGACATTGCTGCCCATCTAGTGAATTATGTTTCTTTAGTCACCTCCTTTTCCGTCCACGGGAAGGGAGGATGTGGTTAGCACTACGTGGCACATCCTGTTTCTGTATTAAAAAAAATCAGTCAAGTGCGAGTCGGACTCACCTACCAAGGGTTCTGTGCCATTATCTTTAAAAACGGAAAAAATATTAAGTTTATTCTATGGGATCCCCTTTAAATATTTATTTTATTCTGTTTTTAGTTTTTATTTTATAGCGGCAATAGAAATACATCATCTGTGAAAATTTTAACTATCTAGCTATGACGCTTCATGAGTTATAGCCTGGTGACAGACAGACGGACAACGGAATCTTAGTAATAGTTAGGCTTGCGTTTTCAGTCTTTGGGTGTGGAACCCTAAAAATCCGTGAATATACTAACTACTATAGAATAAGGCTGAACATTGGAATGTACTAGAAAAGTACAAAGCTAGAAAAAACATTAACACTACTAGTAAGTACTTGCGTGAACCTTTGTTGTATTTATAAACCTTTGCCTACTTATTGTATGATGAAGGTCAAGTACACAATCTTATAAGCTGTAATACTGAAGCCGTATCGAGTGGCGAAACACCCTGGTGCTAGGTCAACCGTAAATAAAAGCAGATTCAGAATGTAGAACGGAATGTTGTATTTATTGATGTGAAACATCTATATGCGCACGTAAACGGTGTTGTTGGTGTGGCGCTGCTTGCCTTTATTTATTTTAGTGCCATCTGTTATACATTTTCGGAACTATTAAGTATCGAAAAAAAATAAGCGGGCTGCGGAGTTAGGTCGTAGATGACGTTATTTTAATTTTACTCTATATTTAGTTCCTGTCGTAATCTTATCTTTTATGCATATTGCTGGCACGAACACGATATTTCATATCTTCCAGGCGTCCTGTGACGGCATTTTTTTATACATTGTATAATTGTGTTCAATCTGTACATTTTTATAAGTGTCGCAGTGTTAACTTTAGGTTATAGTGTAAATCTAAATCTACGTAAGACAAATTTCGTCCAATCAATGTTTCAATTTTTTAAAAAACATCATTAATCTTCATCCAAATGGAACGTGTCCGTAAAATTTCAATTCAATCGGTCCTCGGTAATCAAATCTTCCTTGCAAGATTTATAAACATACATACAAATTGGAAGTTAAATAGAAGCTATATCTCTATATCTTATCTTGCTATATATCTTGGCAGTGGTGAAGTTCAACGGACGTTAAAAGCCTAATTCCTTCAGCATATTTAATGAACCACTTCTTTTAAACAAAGAGAAACGAGTCGGAAACGTTTTTCTCCAGAACGCTCTAACTGAAGGTAACGGTTACGCTAACTGCGATCCAATTACTGATAAATGCGCGTAGCTCGCTGGTTTACTTAAGGAAATGAAATAATTAATTAGTTCTAATGGAAGACAACTCCCATCGGTTTTCAGATTTCCTTACCGAGCGGAAACTGCTGCAACCGGAACATTGATGTGTTTCTTCGTGAACCGTTCGTCCACTATAACAAGTGACCGACCTCTATAAATAATTTTTTGATAATTCTAAATCCATACGTATTAAACCTTACATGTTTACGTTTACGTGTTCGACTTCGTCGACCCATTATTGTCCCACTGCTGGGCTCGGGTCTTCTCTCAGTATTATGCGACAGTCCACCATAGTGCTGGCCAATTGTGGTCGTATGGATTTCACACGCCTATGAGAACTCTTTTTTTAGAGAAATCTCAGGTGTGCAAGTTTCCTCACTATGTTTCCTTCACAGTAAATCAGTGATAATTAATTTCTAATTCTAATACGCACATAATTTTTAAAAAATCTGGGGTTCGAACCTCGGACCCTCGATTGAAACGCCGAATTTCAACATATCATTGCTCCACTGTAATTTTTGACAACCATGCAAGGTCCCTAACCTTGCATGGTTGTCAAAAACGTTAACAATGATTTTTTTGAATCGTAGTTAACTCGAAGGGCGCAGAATTCGGAAGGGTTTTAGCAAGTCGTTCGATTTAATCCATTATTAGTGCTTAACTTAGACTAGTTTTTGACAATTATATGAGCATGTTCAGAAGAACTTGTTAGCTCTAGCAGCCGCGAGCGCACATTTTTACTTATATGATACATCGACTGCGAAAATACACCCATCCCCTGAACCCTACAATTCCTTCCATCATTGAAGTACCTGCAGGGGTATTAAAACGGGTATTATTACATGTTTGATTAAGTTCCCTTTGTATTGGTATTTAAAGCATTTCTTTACCGATTTTACAATCTCTAGTCAATCTTGTTGTTTTGATTTTAATTTCCTTTTGTGACGGATACCGACGGAATGTCAACTCAATATCACTTCATTTGCAATACCAATCGAATGAACGGATTCCGATGCTTCCCTCTTGTTTCCGTTCATGATCCAAAAGATTTTATAAAAAGCGGGACTTTACTGAATCGGGCGACGATATTGAGATTGAATATAATTTAGGTACAAAAAGTTTGCTCGGTGTTATTATGTCATATCACTATTATTTTATCTTATTTTAGCTTTCATATAATTACGTAAAAGGTGCTTTAACTAAAACTTATTAAAAGAGATTTTTCCTGTCGCTCGGGCTTACGCCCGGACGAGAGTCCCACGCACACGCGTGGATTAACTCGCTGCGGTCGTTTCGTGGGTCTGTGTATACATAGTAAACGAACGGACGCAAGTGGCACGCGTACGCGTAGGACGTGCGTGCTGGCGTAAACATGCGCGACAGGAAAATTGCCTAAAGTTAGTTGTATTGCCAACTATCTAAATTACTCTTTATGGTATTTATATACGCGTTTAAAAACAATAAATAACGACATCATTGTATAAGCTACAAGACAGATAGGACGTTAGTGGTGGCGAAACACGCGTGACAGTAAATTGCCCAAAGTTAATGCAATACAATTACTTGCATTACTATTTATATACGCTTTTCAAAACAATAAATAACGACATAATTGTAATGTAAGCTTATCAATCGAAAGAAATACATTCATAAATAAAATGCACATAACTTTCAAATAACAGCTATTTAACGTCTACTTACTAAATACATACTCGTTATAAACCATATTTGAATACGACAGAATTTGTCGCGCTAACGACGTCGTTCAAAACAGTGTAAACCTTCAAAGGTAGGTACAGTCTCAAGTTACACAGAGGAAAGTTAAACGGGAGTGTTAGAAGTGTACACACTTTAGACTGTGACTAAGCTAAGTAAATTTCACTAAGGGTTTGTACTGTGTAGCGGGTGGCGATGTAGCGATTTTGTTATCGTAATGGATATGGTGTGTAATTGTTATATGAAAATTATCAGTCAGTTATATTGGCAGATCAGTTAAGGGGGCTACATTAAGTATGTACCAGATTACTGATTTATAAGAGATGGATTCTGTATTTCAGCCGATCGAGTTGCAAAACATGCAGCGTAGTCTATGGGATTCCTGGATTTGAAAATGAAGTATTGTTTCTATTTGGTCTGTTAGTACGTGGGAATTAAAGTTTGCCAAGTACAGTTCAACTGAGCTTGTGGTAAGACTCACTGCAATATCTCCACATATTTCTACAATATGTCACTGGTGTAAAGCTTCTACGTTTCTGCTACCAAAATGATTGTATCAACGAGTCTGCATGGACAACAACGCATTTAACACCACTCACAGGTTGGAATTCTGTTATATCTGAGACTACTACAGTTCATGCAAGTGGTACTAAAGAGCAGCGATAGCCTAATGGTTGAGACTCAGCCTCTCAATCGAAGATACAGGGATCAAATCCTAAGCATAAACCAGATTTTTCTACAATTATGCGTGTATTAGAAATTAATCACTGCTTTATGGTAAAATAAAACATCGTAAAAACACGCCTAAGAGTTTATAAAAAAGATCTCAACGGTTTGTGGTACTACTTTGCACTTGGCCAGCGGTAGACTGTGACCTAAAAAACTCTTTCATTCTGGTAGAAGAACGGTGCCCAGTGGGACAATAATGGGTCAGCAATGAACTAGTACTGTCAACATCATCACTATAAGCTCGGGGTTCTAAAATGTTACAAGTGAATATTATGGACCAACAAAAGGAGAGAAGCACGCGGAACGAGTGGAAGCGACGGCGTGGAAACGGGACCGGGTTCAACGCCCCCGGGCGTCTCGTTTGCGCAGATAACGAACTGCCGTAATTACGTTACCCACAGGTTAATTGCAGATCAGAAATTATTGTGAATTTCCAGCGGTACAGTTTTACGCTCAAATAACGCAGGAAAAGTTTTAATTAAATCGACGTGTACACGTGTAAATTACACATTTACATATATCTATATATTTCTACTATGTAATCTATACTTCTATACTAATATTATAAAGGCGTAGTTTATTTGGTTGAACGCGCTAATCTCAGGAACTACTGGTTTGAATTAAAAAACATTTTTGTGTTGAATAGTTTTATCGTGGAAGGCTTTAGGCTATAACATCACGCTATATCTGGTTGTATTTAATACATTTTTCTTTAATAAACGCGGGTGAAACTGCGTGGCACAGCTAGTATTATTATATTATTAAGCTTAAGAACTACTGGAACTACTGGTTCGAATTGGAAAAATATTTTTGTGTTGAATAGTCCATTTATTGGGAAAGGCTATATATAGGTGTATTTTCCAGGTGGTAGAATCAATGAAGTTCGACCGGGGAAGTACCACCGCAACACCTATTTCTAGCGTGAAGCAGTTCTTGCGTTCCGGTAGAAGGGTGTGGTTG
>DWNE01005128.1:0-14332 GCA_018249875.1 Cecropterus toxeus | reverse complement strand
TATTATAAACTGTACTTATATTAAACATAATTTATAAATTCATACTCATAAATAGTCAACCTATTATTGCCTTATACTAAATATTAATGCTAAGCACGATTTCAGGCTCGTCTACCAAGCTAAGTGCAGATTAGCATACTTCACACACCTTAGGCAAGTTTTTCTTGTATAACTTGCAGGTATTAAATATTTCCACCATTTAAAAAATCGGCCAAGTGCGAGTCTATATAAATGGTTAAAATGTCACGTTTGTTGTATGGGGCCCCCATTCAATTTAAATTAAATATTTATTTTATTATGCTTTTATTTGTTGCTTTTGTTTGTTATAGTGGCACCAGAAATGCGTCAACTGTCTAGCTATCACGGTTGATGAGATACAGCCTGGTGACAGACGGACAGCGGAGTCTTAATAATAGGGTTTTGTTTTTACCCATTGAGTACGGAACCCTAAAACGTGGTAATTATTTTTTGATACACATAACAGAAAAATCTGCGTGCCCGAGATACAAATCCCGTTCCCTCAAAGAGACCGAACATACATATAACTTTTATTAATCAGGTGAAAATCTGAGTGAGGCACGTGTCTGGGATACCGTTCCCCCAAAGAGACCGAAATACATGTAACTTTTAATAATTATATTAATAACCGCTATTTCGCGCGAATATCGATCACAATGTCACCACCGGTAAATTAACACGAATTCCGAACTTATTTGAAAAAGTAGTCGCGTAGTAAACGGTATGCAGCCAAATCACTATTCAGCTTGCAATTCAATACATACGCCTACAAAAACTATACCCAATTATACTCCACAAGAACAATGAGCTTTTATAGACATATATTAAGGTGTAGGTTTCAATGGGATATCATTTCACGCATGCAGATGTTATTATGTTCGCTCGCCACTAACAGACGATCTACATTTTGTCTCTTTTGCATTTGCGGTATTTGAAATACTTGAGTATGCGTAGTCAGAGTCCATAGTCTCAATTCAGATCATAAGAACGATCCCAATTATGTCTATACAATATAAGTGGTCTGCATCTGATATACCAGGTGGTAGAACCTTCATATAGCAACTTTGTAAGCAACTTCATATAGAACCCCTGTTCTATATGAAGTTGCACTTACACTTACTTGAATGGTTAATTTGGCTGCAAATATTTTAATTTTTAACATGAACACGTAATTCTCGCGTATAGGTATTTAAAAAATACTGCAAATTGAGAATCTCCTTTTTTGAAGTTGGTAAAAAAACTATTCATTACTTATATGACAGTTTTTATTGAATATAAATAATATCCAAATGATACACACAAGAATCTGTTAATCATGAACTTATTATTTAGAAAGTAATGGCTGTTACAAAGAAATTAAATACATAGGGCGACAAAGCAAATATTGTGAAGATTATCAAACAATAACTTTTATCATCCTTCACACTGACACAGTCTTGGATAAAATGAACACAACATAAAACACAAATTTTACAGGAGAACCAGGTAAAAAAATATTCAATGTTTTTTGTTGTTGTCTCTGTAATGATTGAAAATAAAATAATAATTATTTTAACTTAATTTAACAAAAATATATGAATATAAGTTTAAGACAAATCATGGTAAGATCTTTATGGGATAACAGTGCATCTTTAATTTTAAATTATCATTCATGCAAAGCAGCAATATATTTCAGAACTGAACAGATAGGTAATGAGTCGTGGATGACAATTTTTCTGCCCATATCTGTTTTATTGTTACTACATAGTTGAATATTAGGTTATTAAATATTTTATTGTCCATTCACATTAATACACTGGCCAACTATTATCAATTACTCTGAATAGGTTACGACATTCAATAAAAAGAAATAAACAAAGTAAAATTAGATAAGAAAATATTATTTAAAACAATGTTTACATAAATCAGATCATACAGTCTTCTATTTAATAGACTGGCAATGTACAAATACAATCTTAAATAAACCTACCAAATATTTTATCAATCTATATACAATGCTAGTTGTCCCCTAAAAGTCTGCCACATTAGAACAATATTTACAGTTTTTATTCTTTATAAATATATAAATAATAAATATGAAGTAGCAAATGAGCAATCAGCCCACCTGATTATAAGTGGTTACTGCCACCCATGGATATTTGTAAGCAACTTCATATAGAACAGGGGTTCTATATGAAGTCTATCGCAGATGTGCTGCTACTCCCGAGGACTGAGATGGTTGCCTCATATAAAAGTGAGCCGTATCGGTGTAATTATATTTATTACAATCAATCTAATCATATGTTAAAAAAAAATAGTTTCTGATATTATTAATTGTGTTTATTGAAGACATATATTTGGTAGGTTTATTTATTGAGTATACCCGAAGTATACAACTGTTTACTACAGCATTATAAGTGTTCCTGTTTATTTGATTTAAATGTTTGGCAGTACACATTATACTGTTTTCTCCTGTCGTTTTGTAGGATAACCAGGCAACGTTGATATATTAGTTCCTTTAAAATCTAGTAACTCCTCAGGATTCTCCTTTAATTTTTGAATAAGAGAATCTTTTTCATATTTGATTTCATTCAGATACTGTTGTCTAGTTAGGTAAATTTTATCAATCACCATTCTTCTATGAACATTGTGAATGTTTGGATCTTTCAAGATATTCTCCAATTCAGTTAAGGAGTCAGGTAAATCTACGTTTAAATTATCATATTCCACTTGTACAACGGGAGTATGTGTCTGGGCGTCAATATATCTATTCGTACTCCTTTTTGGACAAATGTGATTTTCTAACTGACATGTCTTCTCTATCCGTTGTCCGTTTTCATCGAATATAATCTTCTTAACTAATGAACAACTGCAATCTTCGCTTCCGGATTCTTCGCTAGCATATTTACGCCTCTTAGCCTTAGAACAGTTTTCAAGATCAAGTAAATGGCCATATTTTGATTCCATTTTTAATAACAGCGCTTTACATTTGTTGTACATACGTTTTAACTCGTCTAAATCAGTTTCACTGATGCACTCTTCCTCTAATTCAGGGGACGTCTCTTTCTGGGACTTTTCCTTTTTTAACTGTTTCCTCTTCATTTTATTTGATTTTTCTGATATTTGTTTTTCACTAGGGTCCTCATCATTCTGATTTTCAGGCAATAATTCCCGGACATGGTTCTTAACAACGACAAACTTCGATCGCTTGGATGTCGTAGCCTCGGTAGGCGCTTCGTCTTCTTCCTGCACAACCATGGTCGAAATTGTAACTGTTTACAGATGCAATTATTGCCAAAAACGTATCAGTTTGTTGATTTATAACTTTTGACACAAAACAACAAAAATATACAACACGTGTTTATGACAAGTAGGCATTAACGCAACTTTTACGGGCCACGTTGTATTTCCTCACTGATTTTATTCGCAAGCCGTATTGCAATAATCATTATTCGGACTACAATCAATTGTAATTATTTTAGAGAAAAGTTATGTATCATATCCAATGCACTTCTAAGCACTGACGTAATTTGAAGGTTACTGAGTAAAACAACATGGCCGCCGCTCAACTCCATTGACAGCTGCGCTATACGCGTTCGGATACACGAACCTAATCGCGTACATAATAAATATTTGTACGAATACTTTCCAGGTGTAATGTTTGGATTACGAGTAAGATTTTTATTTTTTAAATTTTTAATGATATACAAAATTAATGATATCCTGGGTAAAGAGTATTATTATAAAAAGATCTTGAAAGGGGCATGACCACGCATGGTTTCATTAGCTCCGGTTGTTGATCCTAGGGCCACTATTTATAATAAATGGGCCCATATTTTGCATTATTTGAGTCAATAGAACCAGTATGATACAACCGGGGAAGTGCAGACACTACACTTTTCGTAGCCTCTTTGAACTGCTTTAGACAGGACCTCTGTTGTACATCAAGTTGCTTACATGTCCATGGACAGCAGTGACTAATGACAATCTACTTCAAACTCGTAATATATATTGTACTATGCTTATGTACAATAAAAACACAGAAACTTTACTTTTTGTATAGGTATTGACATTGAAATGAGACATGAGAAAGAATTTATATAATTAGTTTATTGTATATCATAACTGTTTTTTGCGTTTTTTATTTTTTTTACTTGGCACTTCTGTAATACTTTCTATAACATCATCAGTGTTAAGCTCATACTTCCTTTTAGATTTATTATCTTGTGCATTTTCTCCGCTAATGTCACCATTATGTTCCTTTTTAGACTTTTTATTTTTCTTACCAATTTTTTTTTCTAGGTCTTGGTTTATACCTGAATTTTGTGGTAAATCAGAGTCAACATTTGTCCTTTTTGATTTTTTCTTTTTCTTAACAATTTCGTTACTATCAGGAGAACCGAGTTCTATATCTTCACACCCATTGGTAATCTCTTCTGGTACATTAATTTTATTATCTTTTGATTTCTTTTTTTTTTTGGTTTTTTTAATACAATCTTGATTTTGATCTGAGTTTTGTAGCTCATCTTGTGCGTCATTTGATGAATCTTTAACATATATATTTACAGCTGATTCTACATGTTCTGATTTCTTAGATTTCTTTTTTTTCTTTACCTTTACTGAATCAGATTCAAAGTTATTTGCACTGTTCTCATTACTTTCTATAATTCCCTGTGTATTATATTCAAACCCATTAGTAACATCAGTATGATCTTCTACATCATCTGTATCTTGAGCAAATCCCTTGAAGGCATAACCAGGCTCCTCATAATTATTATCAGTGACATTTGAAACATCTTTACTTTTTGACTTGAACGCAGCAAATTTATTTTTGAAATAGTCTTCCATGCTACCTTTTTCGGTAAACACCTGTTCCGTTGTTTTCACATCCTCTTTAAGGGGCTCAGCAACTTCTTCTGTGTCCTTTAAACTTTTCTTCCCAAATATATTGGCTAGGTCTTTCTCACTATAGCGCGATATGTCTTTCCCTCGAGTGAACTTATGATAATGTATTCTAGCTTTGCTTTTCTTGGATTTAACTTCTAATGACACTCCACTGTGTAGATTTTCACTGTTATCACTTGCTGTAAAAATAAAAAAAAATTAAATAGATATGTAAATGCTAAATGGATAGTTTACTAGTATAAACTAGTTAATGTATGTGACATTATGTGATGTCACAAATCTGTTATCTATTCTCCTATCTAACCAACTCTAAATATGTCTAGAATTCTATATGTACAAATTGTACACAAAAGTTATTGATACAAAGCATGTTACAATGCTTTAAAAAAGCTATGCAATGTGGTTTAATCTGAACAGTTAGTACAATGTGGTTTAATCTGAACAGTTAATCATTTAACCAACATAACGTAAAAACTTGAAGAGGCAGGGCAATTAATTTTATTTTATATACATTATAATACGTGTTATTTTATTTATCAAATATAAAAAATATACTGAAAGGTTAGGTACTTACCATTTGATAAATTAGCAAGAAGGGCGTTAAAATCATCCTCGTGTTTTGTCCATTGATCATTTTTGTCCTCAAATCCTAGTCCCTTGTCATCATTCTTGTATCTGGCCACTACATGCTCAGTGATTCCATTTTCATTTGCACCTAACCCCTTGCCCGATTTCCAACCCATTTTTTCTAACATACGCTGCCCAAATTTATTACTATCGTTACTCCATGCATTGTTTTTAGCCCGTAAGTTAATCACTTTTTGTTTGCGTCGAGGTTCAGCTAACATAGCCATATTTCCATACAAAAATATCAAAATAATTTATTTCACAACGTGTTTTACATAGACTTGTCAAGATGGACGAAATACAACTAAGAGTACCAACATAACGTCACATCGACGTGAAGTTAGCGCTATGGAAAACACGACGCTCATTGGCTCGTGTAATGTTGCCAACTTGCTCAACTGGCTTGAAGTTAGTGTAGTTTTAGCGTGCGTTCGGTTTCAACAAATTGTACATACTTTTCAAGTTTTTGAAAAATATAATTTAATTTTTATTTTTCACAAGTACATAGCTATGTATTATAATGAATACAGGTTTTCATTTATAAGTTTTAGTTTTAAGACTTTGATGTAAATTTATTTTAATGCATTATTAAATAAATTAATGCACTATTAATAATTCGGAAATTTAAAAATTCTATAAGAGAAAAAAATACTTAAAAAACATTAGTTGATGATCTCTAGAATATCCCGATGTACTCCATTGGGTACCAATATCAAACTGAATTGTAAGGAGATAGAGAGGCGCTTTTCATATTGATATAATTTTAAAGTAAATATCCAATGGGCGTAGATACCTATCTACGCCCATCGGATTTAAACTTAAACGTCATACTATTAACGTATTACCTTTACCACGGTCCTAATTGACCGATATTATTGGCAATCGTATTACTTCTCATCCGTCTGGCACATAGATAATATTAAAACGTATTGTTTTATCGTCTGCTTACGCCCACAATATTGAGATAAAATGATTATTATGCGTAACTTTTGAAAAATCTATTATTGTTTATTCTTACAAATAAAGGTTATTTTTGTAAAGATAACTCAGTTGACTGGGTGACAAGTATTAGTTTTCTTTCTATAATTCAATCAATCAAATAAATAACAAGTGTTTTTATAGAATTAAGGTTCACCTAGGTGAGTAGTCACTGCCACCCAAGGACATCTGAAAGCAACGTCTTAAGTCAATCACCGACGCGTTGCAACTTCCGAAGATTAAGATGGTCGCCTCATATGAAAGTGAGCTGGCAATCACACCCTTATACCGACATGCAAGAATTGCTTTACGCTAGAAACAGGTATAACGGTAGTACTTCCTGGGTGGAACCATACACCCTATGATCTTGAAACGATATTTCATTCCTTAATTATGAAATATCGATAGTAATAATACCCATGATAAACGGCTTTCACATTCAATACTTTCATTGCTAGTTAGTAATAGTTCATTGGATAAACGGTTCGGTTAGTTTGGGCCATCACGATTTTGATGATCGTGATGAATTATTTGACACCGTCGTGATGGGAATTTAACCTGATGACATCATCAGTAAAATAATTCAGTAAAATATTAACCTAGGTAACATTTTGAAATGGGGAAGAAAGGTCCACGAAGCGACCACGTTTAGACAAAGGGAACACAGGTCGTTCTCAACCAATGACCTGGAGACGACTGCAGGAAACCGTTGGATTCAGAAGACTCAGGCCCGGTTGAGTGGCGCCGTTTTGGGGGAGGCCTATTTCCAACCATGGATCTTGAAAAGCTTACGGATGGAAAATTTTGAAAAATAAAACCCTCCATCATGTATGGGGGTGTACTCCTTAGGAGAGTGTCGGGTTTGATACCTGCTTCGAGACAGAATTATGGAAGTGATGAATTTAGTTCAGATCAATGATTAGGTATTATTGCCAACCAATAGCAAATGTGAGATTTGACCGACTATCATAAAAGGATTCTTCTATTTACTAAGTTGGAACCTCAACTAAGTCAGCCCGTGTTTCAGAATATAGCACAATAGTATATTCACTGGTTCTAAAAGTGGTATCGCTAGAGTAGAACAAAAGTACTTACCTTAAAGCCATACTAACATCGCCTTCAGTAACAAACAAATTCATGACAAGGAAAGTGAATGAATGAATATTTTCGAGCTAAGCGTGCTTCACTTGTCAGATGAATAGACTTCATCTGACGTAGTCAAACGGAATTCTAAAGATATAGAAAATATTATTTCGTTCTGGCGAACTTTCTTTACAAGATCAAAATATTTTGCCGCCCCTAAGACGTGCCATCCGAAGGTGATGGAGTCCTCTGACCCGTGCGCTACTATACTATGCCACTAAGCTTATACTTAATAGTTTTAAAAGGTCGCCAACATTTAAATAATTTAAGAAATTGATGGACGAAAAAAAATCAATAAGACAGCATTATATTCTCCAGCTCAAGCGTACTCAACCTGCTGGTAAATCCGCCATTGGACAATACAAGAATCAGACGTAGTAAACTTCTGGAACACTAAGTTTAAATCGACTTCATTATACGCGAGATAAGATGTGGCCCAAAGCGTTTATTGAAGTTGTTCACCAGGTGTGAGTGGGACCGGTTTGGAAGAAAGTAAAAGTTACATGTAAAATTTCAAAGGAATAATATTATTATGTAAAGTCAGCGAGCTTTCCACTCCGTGGCGTCGATTAGATCATCTCGATAATTAATATGATCTAAGATCACGTGGCAATGTCACACTTCGTCAACAGAACAATTTTGCTACATCTACCGAGTTTGAAT
The DNA here is from genome assembly GCA_018249875.1 of Cecropterus toxeus. Lineage (NCBI taxonomy): Eukaryota > Metazoa > Arthropoda > Insecta > Lepidoptera > Hesperiidae > Cecropterus > Cecropterus toxeus. The sequence continues at coordinate 6,019 of DWNE01005128.1, read as the reverse complement.
TTCGAATTTAGGAGCATATTTATCATAGAGTAATAGACAATTTTATGGTCAGATATTACCTTTATTAATTATTTAAAATGTTTTACGGCTTTGGCTTAGCGCCTTCAATCCTTACTTTATTAATTCGCGGCCATCTTTTTCTCTATTACTTTTACCGTGCGTCTTAACTCAAACAAAATAACGTTTTTAATTTTGTTACATATTTCATTAACATTAGAAAAATTAAAACATCTCGGAACTAATTGGCCCGCAGTGGCAACCTAAAGTGTACGTCCCTTGAATGCCCTACGGCCAGTTTACTCTTTAATTACAGAGAGGAGGGTGAATTTGTATGCGTGGAAGTCTATACCATATGCATTATTAAGCAAACATTGCGTAAGGGTTCTCCTATTACCGTATATTATTAAAAGTGAAATATAAAAATATATCATGTGTTAAAAATGTAAAAAAAAATAATTACTAACTAATAAGACAAACACGTTAAGTTTCTTGATAGATCTTCTCAGTTGAGGTTTGGTTCCAGTCCGGTTGTAGTGTAGATAAGATTTTTTTTCAAATTTAAAAAAATGTATATTTACAATATATAATATGTATTAGTAATATATTTGTAAAAAAATTGTAAATAACAAAAATAATAAGTGACAATTTGTAAGTGCCCCTGAAGGCCTATACGAAATACAGACAAATGTATTTCATTAGAATCATATTTATTTTGCATTAAGAAATAAATTTGGACCGTATTTAAAAAGTCAACAGTCAATGTAGGTACCTACTTATTAAGTAGCATTGCGTGTGCATTAAAGTGTTAATATCTAAAACGTGCTTTAGAGCTTCTATGCTTCAGAGATACGTTAAGCTCTTGGTCCCGATTGTTGGATATTGGAAAGCACTCGTAAAGCCTTGTTTAAGATATAATAAGCAGTTTAATAACATACACTAAGAGTCCACTAAAATGTATTTTTCTCCACTATTTCAAAAGTGGTGGAGTGTGCTTCAAATATGCCTAAGCTGTGAAAAAAGGTTAGTGTCAAGATATTCAAAGAGGTGCATCAATGCTAGCGTTTATTTTTTGCGCCATCTATTATACCTACGTTGTTGGAACGACTAAGTTTTATACAAAACTAAGCGGGCTGCGGTGTTAATTCGACTTTATGCAGGGTACTGTTCTTAGATGGCGTTATTTTCAATATGCTATTTATTTAGTTCCTGTCGTAATCTTGTTATGCATATATTACTTGCCATCATTCACATCTGCCAGACGTCCCGTGACGGCATTTTTCTTTATTCTTACTGTATTTGATGTAAAAAAACAGTCTATTCAACTTTTTGTAAAGTCTTCTAGCTGTATGTGAAAAGGCAGACATATCAACAATGAAAATAAATGTCAAAGCTGCGAAGGATATATTAATTCACCTAATGAAAATCCATCAAGGTACCATATGAATACATTGATGCAATGTTTACGATTACCGAAACATGTCTAATGAGCAAGAAACTCAAGTTCACTGACACGCGGTAATCAATTAATGGGTATAGCTTACAGAGGGCGCCATAGATGGCTTTACGGGTTCCATTGACTGTGCAATCCGTTGGGGCGACGTAGGGTTGCTATATAACAAAATTATTTAAATGTTTTTCTAAGACTTCAACGAACAAAATTGATAAATAATATCTAAATTCTCTTTAATATTATAATTTTTAAAGGTGAAAGTTACCAAAGCCGGGTTGAAAAGCAAGAACTCATGGCAGAGATATTGATATTTAAAAATGTATAAAGTAACTAAACGAATTTACTGAAGTATCTACATGAAAAAGACAGATGGAAAAAATACAATATTTTTTTGCACTTAAAATCGATCAATAATTTTTACCTATAAGTATTAATTACATTTTTTAAATTTATTTAAAGATTCAAATCAATCTAACTTTCAAAATTACCATTATCCAAATATTCACTACCCAAAACAATCTTCAGAAAACGACTTTAAACTACTAATATGCAGGAAAAAAAACTCTACATAAAATAACATACAACTAAATTAGGCGAGGTTACGATAATTGCTTTGATCGGATACTATTTCGTTGTATAAAACAGACAACCCTAATGAGTAAAGAAAGCTGCTTTAGGATCGTTCCCGAGAAAACAAGTGTTGGTACTCGGTAACTAATTATTCAGTGCGACTGGGAAGAGAAAATACATTTAATATGCAGGTATTTCCAATTGGTCCGCAAAAGCATTTCCTTTAGAAGTGTAGAAGGTGTAGATAAAATGAAATTGTGTAGAAAACATCAATATGTACTTTCTAAATAACTATAAATGACCATACAGTTTGTAGATATGTAACGACGAATATTAGACAACTGTACCTAATCAACACATAGGATTTTAGTGTTTCCCGAGTTATTTATTAATTAAATGTATATATAATTATCGGCTCCGCCTCAGTTACGTTTGCCAGTGTAATGAGTACCTATTCTATGTGTTAATCCAGATCATAAAAAAAATGTGTGCCAAATTTTAGCAAAATCCCACCCGTAGTTTTTGCGTGAAAGAGTATGATACACACATGCGGATGTATGATCACAAACTTTGGCATTTATTATATTAGTACGATTGTCATTGTTTACTTGCAGCTATAAATGATAACATATTATTATGTAGTACATGTCTTGCGAATTTACTCAAGTTACCTGAGAATATATCATATTTGTCATGCGCCTAGTTAAATACGCAGTGTGTTCATTGCTCAGATGGCTTGCTGAAGGTACCACCAGCAGCGGTAAGGCAAGGTGCCAGTTACTACATAGCCCTTTCGGGCACAAAGTTCCAGGAGACGGTACCTCTGGAGCTACACGCACCGTGCGCCCTTATGGTAAAGACGGTATTGACATCAACGGGTTGTACCTATGTTTGAATAAACACATATTATTAAAGAAGTAGTTGCTTTCTCTGAGGACCAAGGTAGACGGCCTAATATAAGTTTCTCTGCTGCTCTAATGTGGTTACGACTGGCTAAAGAAGACTTTAATTATTCCCAAATATAATTAATAGATTTGATGTTTTATGTAATTTTGGAAGTAACAAAAGAACTTGCAGTGCCTGGTAGTGGAGACACTACCGCTCATAGGTATGTAATGTAATGTAATCAAACTCAGATAAGATCGTACGACATAGATGCGTTACTAAGGACTAAGTCGAAACGCCTCATATAAGTGTCTCTGTTTAATGTAACGTAACGAGCTAAGTGTAATGTTAATGTTGGCAACGGAAAGTGGACAAATGTATCGCTTTGTAGAGACGTGTGTGGAATGATGTATGACCACCAAGCATGAAAGATTAATGATCTGAGAAAACACAAAAGTGTGTCAAGATCATCCGTCAGGGGAAATATCGATCTTCCTGTCATAACACTGATCCCGGGGAGAAAGGATCTAAGCTGATCATTCTTTTAAAATTTAGAATTTGAAATTTTAGTGGAGCGCCAATATTTCAAACCTAGAACATTTTTATATGGCAACATTTAGGCATGTAGTAATTTTTTTTTAAAGTAACACACATTAAATTTATATACTTAACGAATCGAAATTTATTTTATTTTAATATCATATTATATTTTTTAAACGCGTGAAAAATTACGAGCTAGTATAAAATAAAATTCAAATGCATTTGATTAAAGAAAACATTACCCTCCTTCTGATGCAGTCGGGTAAAAATTTACAGATTAAGCTAATACATTTAGGTAAATTGCTACATAATGTTCATATACATAAATCACACTGATATAATTATACACACATTTATGAGTAATCCTTTATTCAGCGTGGTCTTTTTGCACGAGTTATTCCTGAAATACACTCAGGAAGCGAAAGTAAGCGTATGGGCGACCTGATTCGTATTTAGGGTTTGCATCCAACACCTCATATTTAAGTAATCAACAGCTGCCGGGCATTTGCAAACAAAGCGCAGTGCAAATGCAATATTGTTCATTTTGGGTTATTTTAAAATGGCTATTATTAACGGTACTTAGCATTTGCTCGGTGGCTCTTGTATGGAAATGTATGTTTATTATATATCCTACTAATATCCTATATTATAAATTAACTTTTTGAGGTGTTTGTTATCTTCACGCAAAATTTACTAATTAAAATTTTGCTGATTGGATTTGGATGAAATTGGACTATGGCGTGGTCTAACACATACTTTTTACAGTGTTGGATGAGACAAGCGAGCAGAGCCGCGGAAATAAGCTCGTTTGTAATTTTACCTCAGACAGTCAGACATAAACTGCGTGCATATTAAATAATCGGACTTAGTTTTTAAAGGGTGAGTATTAATTAGGGTTAATGTCTTTACACACTGCGGGCTCTAGGTAGCAGCCATAACTGTTTCTCTTTTGTTTTATGATGTTTTTACGGCATTAGCCTTAGATTTCTGCCCAACTTCATTAATTTTCATCATTTAATTATTGCAGTAAGATAGGACAGAGTATCCAAAAAAATGTAAAATTACTACTCTTCGAATTTGTAGTTTCGGCCTTATTATAGCAATATCGACGACACACATTTCAACTTGGAGCTTGAGTTCTTAACTTTCGTGTTTGACCTATACGTGGACTTCATACCATAGATCCCTTTGTGGTTCGACTCCGGGGGCACCACCGTCACACCTATTTCTTACTTAATAATGGCAAAGTTAAGTACTGATGTGTTCTGGTTTAAAGCTTATGGTAAGACATAAATACTTATTCAAAGCTCTCCAACTTATTTCTTAGGCTTAGCAAGTTAGCAACGTATCTGTGACTGATATTAGAACGATATCTTAACTCTGCATTAATCTATCAAATCAGGCTATTATTTATCAACAAGAAAATTGCTATTGAGTCGTCGTTTATTCAACTTTTATTCAAATTAAAGAGCAACGAAACGGAAGTTCAATCGTGGGAATGTGCAGTGAATGAGTCACTCTCGTACTAAAGACTAAGAATTTCTTTGCCGTAAAACGCACCTAAAGAAAATTAGACTTAGTAATTATAACTCAAAAGTTTTATACAGATAATAACTACACACGAGAAAAACATCAGACCATATTTAGAGAAGTTAACGGTGTATCTCGGAGGCTGAACGCTTAAAGCCCGAGGCCAAGAAAAATAAAATAAAAAGGTAAATTATTGGCAACCCGACCGCTTTGCCGCCGACAGCTGCGAATTGGCGCGAAACAGGTTTTGGCGGGAACAGTGACGTCACCTGACATGTGCCTTCTCCGATTTCGGGCGTTCTCGAAGCAAAAAATGAACCTCTTTCATTTCGGCGATCCATTCGATTTTACGGCTCCTTATTGTGATGTTACAGCTTTGTCTGGCCGTATTTTTATTGCCATGACAGGTGATCTTGGTGCATCTTTTGAAATAGAAATCTTTAGAGTAATTGGGTAAGTGGGTGCACTACCCTTCTTTTATATTGGGAAATTCAAAACACATTTTTTTTTAATTAAAGCATTGTCCTATCTTGAGGCTTTGTTCCTTTGTGTGAATTTGGTTACTATCACTACAAAATTGATCTAAAATCATAATAAGAGAAGACCTGCGCGGTTAGGGTTGCCACCCGTACTATAATATAAAGTATTGTACTATATTTCGGGTAGATTTTTTTTCACAATGATATACCTATTATTTAATTTAACCTAGTATTTAATTTAACGCTTATATGATATTGTGTCAAAATAGTCAAGTAAAAGTATTACAACATATAAAATTTTAGATTAGTCTATTTACAAGCTTTCATTTGATACCCATATTGTCGTAATACTATAAAAAATCGTCCCTCCCCCACTTTTCCCTCCATTTCCAGACGCCATTTTTAAGAATTATATAGCCTATGTCACTATGCAAACTGAGACGATTCTACTGATATGTCATACGTCACAATCCGTCAAGTAGCGCGCGTTGGGCTGTAGCGCGTGCCAAAGAAATGGACATACATACAAACAAACATACATACATACGCTCGAAAAACATTACCC
>DWNE01005127.1:0-14333 GCA_018249875.1 Cecropterus toxeus | reverse complement strand
CTCAAAGGTGTGTGAAGTCTACCAATTCGCACTTAGCCAGCGCGGTGGACTATGGCCTAAAACTCTCTCACTCTGAGTGAAAACCCGTGCCCAGCAGTGGGACAATAATGGGTTGACGAGATATATTAGTCATATTACAACCATTCAGACATAGGTAACTATTTGACAAAGTTTAAAATAAATACGTATATTTATTTTTTAATAAAGTTCTAATTTTAAGCCAGAAACGGTGAGGCACATATTTGATTATATTTAAAATAAAATCTCGCATCCGTACCGTTTCGACAGCTGTCTCTACATCCGCGCAAAATTATGAAGCTCAAATTTGTCACGAAATTCAAATAATATTCTCTTTGGCTTCAAATATATATCATTTGGCAAAATATTCCAGGTAGAAGTTATTTATTCTTGTTTGGGTATATTCTTTTTTAGAAAACTTTTTATATTTCGGTTTTATTTTGTCTTCTTAGTTCTATAGGCTGCTTTGGCAAATGTGGCAACAATTATAGTATTTTTACCCGACAGCGCCAAAAGAAGGGTAATGTTTTTCGAGCGTATGCATGTATGTTTGTATGTATGTATGTATTCGTGCTAGGGATGGCGATCTGAGATCGATTAATTGAAGAATCGATTTTTCGAGTCAAAAAGATCGATTTTTAAATCGATCTGTAGCGCTGAATCGATTTAGTGAATCGATATATCACCCTTAAAAATCGACATTCGATTTTTTTTCCGCGTCAAGTTAGATATTGTCCTTTTTTTTTGGTCGTCAAGTTAGATATTGTCCTTGTTTTGTTTTTTTTTTTGGTCGTCAAGTTACATATTGTCCTTTTTTTGGTCGGGAAGTTAGATATCTCTTTTTTTTTGGTCGTCAAGATAGATATAAACGTTTTTTCTTGACAGACGCAAACTCGAAAAAAAGATCGATTGAATGAGAATCGATATTTTTAACCTCGATTTTTTAGTGAATCGATTCATTCGCTTACGATTCGAATCGATTTAAAAATTGATCTTTTTTGGAAAGAATCGCCATCCCTAATTCATGCTTGTTTGTATGTCCATTTCTTTGTCACGAGATACAGCCCAAATAGCTTGACGGATTATGACGTGTAACATATCATTAGAATCGTCTCAGTTTGGAAAGTGATATAGGTTATATTTTTTCAAAACAGGGAGGAGGAAAATGACTTATTGACAAATAGAATATAGTTGACAATGTTATTTGTTATTTATTTTTCACCGACATTATTTTCACCAAAACAAAGTAATAAAATAACATTTGTCAAGAGTACATATACAGAAAGAGAGAGAAATAGTACATGTAGAGAAAAGTTAAGTGCAATTACAATTACATCTTTTTTTTAACAAACGAGCATGTAGTGGCATGATGGCAAGTGACCAGCGTCCGTGGACATCTGTATCAATCCCAGATCTAATCTTATCTGGGGTCGACAAAAGATTCCCGTACTTCGGATATGTAAGTCTCCTTAACCATTTCAAATAATACATCCAAATTTGGAGAACATGAGTTCTCTATATTACCTCTAATTACCAGTCTAATAAAGAGCTAGTACTCTTCACCACATTTATAAAAGGCAAAAAAAAATGTAAAACATGGCTGTTAAACATTTTTCTACCGTTTACAAACACATGCTTGCACATGTTTCTACTATACAAAACGATTGTACCACAAGTAGTCCAAATTCGTGAATTAATATGACGAGTAACGTGGTAGTCCCATGGCGTTCTGACACGTGAGTTCTGGGTTCAATCCTCGGCCAAACAGTATCTAAACTGCGTGTGTTTATGTGTCTGTAACCCACGACAGTGGAAAAATACTAGTATGAAAATATTAGCCTACAAAACGATGTTTATTTACTAGAACAATAAAGAAAAATAGTTCTTTACTAACATAAGAAAAACGTTATCACAATCGAACAGTTGGATGCTAGCAATGTTTTATTCATCGACCGCAAATAGCAATTACTATAACAGGGCTTTCTTCGGGAACATTGTGCAAAAGCGGTTCCTAAAGCTGGTCATAACAATGTTCTGAAAAATTATATCCCAACGTTACGATCTGCGGTTCCCTTTGACCTAATACAAGAGGGTTTTATGCTTTCATTCCGTGTTCCTTGCCCAATAACGGTAGTGTTATTGCAGCATCGCGGGATTGAATTGTTGATATTGTAGCTATAACATATTTTTAACAAAATCTATACTATTACGTGCAGTTGAATTTTTATTTCAATTTTCATTTTCTAAGCTTTTTATTGCAAAATATAGTAATTGTTTTAAGGAAAATACTTAGGGTAAGGTAAGTAGGGTAGGGTAAAAAAATGAGTTTTTTTTTACATAAGTGAAGCAAAGAACAAGTATGCAGCCCACCTGATGATAAGTGGTTGCTGCCTTCCGTAGACATCTGTAAGCAACTTAATATAGAACAAAAGATCTATCTGAAGTCAATCGCAGATGCGTTGCTATTCCCGAGGACTAAAATGGTCGCCTCATATATAAGTGGGCTGGCAACGGCACCCTTCCACCGAAACACAAGAACTGCTTCGCGCTAGAAATAGTGTAATGTTTAAACTCTAAAGCAAATTTGCTTTTAATATGCTGTTTTTGTGTTGTGTATGCTGATCATTTTTCACAATTCAACATTATTTTAATAAATAATATACTTTATTCAGTGCTTCACACGTGTTCATGAAAGAGCAATTTTGTTTGTTGTTGAGTCAAGGACCCTACAGTCTGCTGTTTAATTGAAAACATATAAAGGAAGATGCACATTACACCATGCTATGTATCGCTTCAACCGAGTTATTGAAGTGAATAAACATTTGGTGGTAATTTTTATTTAAATAAGTGTCAAACAAATAATTCAAAGAAAACATACTTACTAAGTTTTATTTATGCTTAAGTAACTAATTAATAAAGTAAACATTTTTTAAATGTCTCATGGAAAGTCTCTACTTTGGCATTTTGATTTATGAGTATATATCTCTGATATACTTATAAATCAGAATACTAAGGAATCGTTTACAACAATTCAGAAAAAAAAACTTATTATTATAAAATTAAAAATTAAAAAATTCAACCGAATTTATAACCTCCTCGTTTTTTAAGTCGGTTATTTAAACTATTAATACTAATAATCTAGAATAGTTATTTGGGAAGAGTTATTTGCCTGTAATATTTATTTTCGTTTTTTTTTGCCCATATCGATTTAAGCGCGTTGTAACATCAACTCACCCTTATATATCCTGTAGTGCTCATCAAAGAATAACCAGCACGGTGTACAACGTTCGTGTCTCCGCATAATTAACATGTGGTATGGGTGTGATTTTTTCCTCGAAAGTACTTGGGCATATCAATTTTATATGCAGACACCTGGAGTGCCTCACCTCCTTTTTTGGCGAGACTCGCGTCTTTATGAGGCTGAGGCGTGTTTTGTTTCCCATTTTTGAGAGCCTTTCGTGTTTTAGTACACAAAAAGAACAAAGAAAAGATACAAAAAGAAAATCCGACACCTTACATCCTTTTTTCCGCGTTTTTGGTATTATTAGGATGAACGGTTGTTAGTCATTTTTTTGTGACGAAAGCTAAAAAGCATGAAACTTTTTTAACGAATCTGTAACCATATAACCACCGCACCACATAACACAGAAGTCTGTCTATGTTAAATTCAAATTGCTTATGTTAAATAGTATTTTGCTTATACATAAAATTGTATACCTGTGCTGTATAATAGAAAATCCTATTATAAAGGCGAAAGTTTTTGAGGATACAACCATACATACGTTTGTTACCCTACGGGCAATAAGTTGTGATTGGATTTTGTCTTAGATATAGTTAACAACCTGGACTGACATCCGAAGCAACCCCAGATAAAAATGACAACTGATGCGTTGCTACCATTGAGGAGTAAGTTGGAATGCTTTGGTTGGGAATGCCTGTCTTACTGTACCCTTAAGACCAGGACACAGCGCATAATACAGAAGTTATTAGGTAGAAAATAGAGATCAGTGGCACCTCTGGAATCTAAACACAAGGGTTTCACCACCAAAGAATGCTACTAGGTATAAAATTCAACCTTGTATTAAACTCTCAGATGTGCAGGTTTCCTCACGATGTTTTCCTTCACCGTAAACGTATTAAGGTTAAAATCTTAGAAGTATACGCTATTTATATTACTTTGTTGTCTTGGAATAAGATTCACAAAAAGTAAGCAAGAATTTTATCGACAAAAGTCACAGACAGTCCCGAATCGGAAAACTAATTGGTTGGAAATCCTAATCGACTATAACAACCGAACCAGAAGTAAGTAAATAGATATACGAATCTAAAGCGACACTACAAGAAATAACTCAAATGGAGCTCAGAGTAAATGGCCATAAAAGTGATAAAATATCTATTTAGCTTTTCTCTGCGTTTTTGTTCTGCTTCTCCGGGACGTTGATACTGGGTAATTACAGTTTATGTTAACTGAGATAGATGTACACAGTAATAAGGTTTTTTACTCTTGACATGAAAATAACATTTTAATTAAATGCGACACAAATTTACTACAAATAATTATGCATGTGTGCATATTATTATGGTTATCACTTGAAAATTAACACTTTAGTTCGAGAAATAAATTTGATTTTAAAACTTTGGACTCATAGCTATCATAAAAATATTTTACAATAAATCTGTTTTCTCTAGTATTTTTAACGTTTTAGCTAGAAGAAGCTAGTTAGAAGGAGGGTGAAGTTTTGGAGCTTATGTGTGTAACTAACACATATAATACACCAAACTTTAGACAGTAAACGGTCACCATCACTCAGAAATGCCTCATTCGATATCACTCACAAATGCCTCATTCGATAATTCGCCAAAGCATCGTTTTTGAAAACCCACATTTGTTATACATTATTCAAAGTTTCTTTAACCACAAAATCCATGTTATGCAAAATTGAATTCACATAACAGACTGTTCAGCTACGTGCAGACAACTTTGTCTGCGCTGAGAAATTATGGTGCAAATTTTATTAATCACACATAGTTTGGTTTTCCACAGCTTCTCTGCTATTCCACAGTAATTTAGCAGATACACCATATTTCAATGGTTACCTCAATAAATTTGAAAAACCTTTATACTAATTGTATATCTAGATTTATATAGATTTGTATAGATTGAAGTAGCAAACGAGCATTCAGTCCACCTGGTGGTAAGTGGTTACTGCCGCCAGTGGACATCTGCAAGCAACTTCATATTAAACAGAGGTTCCATCTGAAGTCGATCACAGATGTGTTGCTACTCCTGAGGACTAAGATGGTAGCCTCATATATAAATGAGCCGGCAACCACACCCTTCCACCGAAACGCAAGAACTGCTTCACACTAGAAATAGGTTTGGCGGTGGCACTTTCCGATCGAACTATATTGGTTCTACCACCTGGTAAATACTTGATATACCTGGTAAATACCTGATATACCTGGTAAATACCTGATACACCTGGTAAATACCTGATATACCTGGTAAATACCTGATATATCTGGTAAATATCTGGTATACCTGGTAAATACCTAGTACACTTGATTAAAATTTACATTTACATGAATAACATATACAAGAAATAGTCTTTAGCGTGTTGCAAAGGTAAGGTTATGAATTCCGTTGGAGCGTTGTGTTCAAATTTCTCACGCTCTCACAAATCCGTTTCGCGAGAAGAAATTGTGCAGTATAAATCATCTGGTTACAACCGTGAGACACCGTTTATCAAGTTGAGTCCTTTAATAACTTTCCTGGATTGTATTTTTGTTTTCACAAGTACCTACAGCCAGGGACGCGTTATTGTATTGCTCATTGCATTGCGTGTTAGATGACTTCAGAACAAAATTGTCGTTTTTTTAGTTCAATTAGCAATCGAGCCGTGCTGATGGAAAATAATGACTGCCCATAAATTTAAGCTACTCCATAAAGAACAAGAGTTCCATTTAAAGTCATAGACATAGTAGAACTCTTCTCAACAAGAAGACTTCTACCACCAGAATATGATGTTATTTAAGACCACATGGTACATATTATTTTAGAATACTCAAAGGAAATTACATTCCCGTCCCAAAATTTTATGAACAGATCTAAAAATTACAATGCACGCGAGTCAACAGGGGCCCTGGAAATTCAATTTGAATGTACTCCTGAGAGCATGTATTTTTTATGAAATGCTTCCCTGACGTACATACGAACATTGTTATTGCGAACTTTTATAGCTTAGTGGCGAAAAAACCTTGTATATGAGAAAATAGAATGGGTTGCAAGAATCCGTTTATAGTAAAGAAGTCGGCATATTAATAGGAACTTATTGAAACACATAGTTAATAAAACTATTATTCTCAGATTGAGGAACTATAGAATTCGATTTTTTTATCAAAATGGCCTCCGTAACTGTTTTTAGCAAACTCAGTCTTTTTTTACTTATATTATCAAAATTGGCCGTCTACGCACACTTGAATAGTTTATCATTACAATTGCAGTTCATAATTATCCTATTTATTGTAGTATTCTTAACAGTATAGTATAACAGTAAGCTGTTTCAAATGACTAATAAAGAAAAGTATGTTTTAGGTCCCTATCCTAAAAGTACATGATTTTTTTTTATATTTAAATAAAACGTAGACTATGTTGATGATATGCAAATTATTCTTAGGTACACAAATAGTTCTTAGTTACGTTATACTATCTTCATTGGTTTTACATTAATAAATTATTAAGAGAATTCCTTTAAGTTACTGTAAGGTCTCAAAACTTAAATAAATCACATACTTGCTCCATAATATTACATTCAATACATCTATTTCTGTTTAGGGAGAGGAAAAATGTTTACATACGTACACGAAAATGACAAATGGACCCTTTACAAAACGCATTGAATGTATTCAAAACTTTAACTTTGTTATGTTTACAGCTGTCACAGTTTCTCGAATATATTTTATAGGGACATAAAACGTTGTCTCGTTTTATCTGCGACATAGTTTGGGTCTTAATATATAGATTTATCACTTTGAATGTTACTATACTTTATAGTACACTAGCTGTGCCACACAGTTTCACCCGCGCTTATTAGAGAACAATCTATTAAAAAAAAACATACATAGCGTCATTTTAAAAAGCCTAAAGCCTTCCACGATAAATTTACTATTTAACACAAAATTTTCAATTCGAAACAGTAGTTCCTGAGATTAGCGCGTTCAACCAAACAAACTCTACTGCTTTAAAATATTAGTATAGATATTAATATCTACATATTTGACGTGTACACGCCTATAATCCCCGCGTGACGGAGCAGTCACCATACCGGTCTGTCTGGGTTGGGTCTGGGTGTTTGTGTATTCGTCTTTGTGTGTGCATGATACCCACGACGCAGGAGAAAATCCTAGTGTAGGGCTATGAGTGTAGAAAGCGTGTGTATACTATTCTGTAGTGGTCTAATACGTAGACTTTATTTGTGAATACGATGTAGTAGTGATAAATAACAATTATGAAGATCATTCGTAAAAGTAACTCAAAATAGAAGGAGTATGGTTCTACTGAGAGGTATCACCGTCACACGTCTTTCTAGTGTAAAGCAGTTATTGGGTTACGGTAAATGGGCGTAGTTACAAGCTTGTTTTTATATGAAGCGACCACTAATTCCTCGGAAGTAACGCTTCTGGGATTGAATTCGGGCAGAACACTTGTTCTATACGGAGCTGCTTATAGACGTTTATTGGGATCAGAGATCATTCACTATTAGGTAAAATATAAGCTCGCTTGTTACGTTTATCTTATAAAAATAAGCAGCTAACCCTTTGACTACTTCACTTCAATGACATTTGTGCCAAAGGCATCAACCAGCTACTAAATAAATAAAACGAGAAGATATATTTTCTCTGTATTCTTATGTTTTCTCTATGTTAATAAAATATAAAGCTATAGTTACTAAGGATCTAAAGTCGGTCGACATTTTTAAATATAGTTAAGCTTAAGTTAATAGTTAACGACTTTGGCTTTGAGCAGTTTAGTAATAATAGTCGTATAAGCTGGCTTGTAACTTATATCTCCATAAAACATGGTGTCGTACATTCAGCACTTTCCCTGTTGACCTGTGCCCTTATTACAAGTTTGTTTTGTTTTCTCAAAAAGATAACCTTTTACGTTTTTAGCTACATATAGTATTTTCGTGTACGTTTTGAGGAAACATAATAACTCCTACTAAGGGGACTGTACAGGCGTCATACAATTTGGTGAATTCTAGAGTACCATTAACACTTAACCGACAATCAATTGTCGGAAATTGCACGAGTTTTCCGAATCAAATTGAAGCACGCAAATTTTATCGAGTACGCTGGTCATTTATCTCAATTCTGGAACAGACAAAGCAGTCCACATCTGAATGTGTGTCGAGAACGTCGATCTGTTCCTTAGGGAAGATTGATGATGTTAACTACATATTATAGATGGATGGAAGCTTGTATAGCCAGGGGGCTTGGCTACAAAGTTCAGTAATATCGTGCATTGATATTTGCAGGGTGTCTTAATAGGAGCTTTTCATATGAAATCAAGTACTTCAGGCCAACTTCAATCGAGACCAATGCACCCTACGTAAGGATATTGTTTCAGCAATATCGTGCGTGGTGCATGGGTGACTAATAGTAGTTTTATATATGCGATCTGATGCATCAGATCTGCTGTCGAGATCATCAACCTAACCTATTGGTTTAACAATATCTTGCATTGGTGTTGCATGGGTGACTATAGTAAATTTTGTATGCGTTTTGGTGCCACAGATAACTTCGACACCATTCAACCTAGAGCCTCGCAGGGAGCTTTCGTGTCGAGTTCTATCGTTGGATAGCAGTCGTTGAAACTTATTTGGGTGCGTAGGGTTTTTAAGTCATTTCAAATATTTCCTTCTTTATTCTTCTAGGTGAGTGAAGTATGCCATAGCGTAATACTATTCAAAATCTTTACTAAATATTTTTTTAGCCTTGATCGAGTGCTATAATATTGATACAATGTAAGCGCTTATAAGTAACCGATTTTGTATATTCAATGAATTTAGTGCTTGAGGCAAAGTGGAGTGAAACTACGTATTTTATTAATCCTCAAATAAATTAAACTATTCAAACTTACTTGTGTAATAAATTTACCCAATTATGCTTAAGCAAGCGTGATAAATTTATTTCAGGTATCTGTTATCTAGGTACAGGGCGCTGTATTAAATCGTTGAAAGGTACAAACCTAAGCTCTTAAGAATTTAATTCACTATATTCCTATGTATTTTCGTAATTTATTGGAGTATCCTTAGGTTGCCTGCCTTTTAGAGGATCAAACATTATCTTATAATAAAAAATATTCAGTGTTATTGTAAATATTTATTTTGTTTACAAAACATAAAAAGAAAATTTAGAAGTTCAGAATTGTGCAACTTCAACGAAATGTATTCGAGTGGGTTAGGGAATGTCTGTTCATATCTCGTTATTTCATAAACGAAACAAGATCTCAGAGCAGGACATTTAGGTCTTTCGTTATTATGAGATAACCGGTCGAGACAGACCAAATGGAAAACGGATATGAAACAAGGGACATCGTCGTCGGATTCGCGACGTACTTACAGATCTATTGAATATCTTATAGGTATCTATAGTTTGGAGGGTGCCTTTTTCCTCCAGCTGTAGAATAATTGAATGAAACTAAAAGTTGCAAATGATCATGTCCTTCACCTGATTGTAAGTGGTAATCAGTCTCGAATTACGGTGTGAAAAGTGTCGATTTCTACACAAAACCTTGTTTAATAATCTTTAAAAATGTAGTACTGTAAAATGTACTACTGTAAAATCAGTAGGTATTTCCATAGAAATGTTTCACTGAAATGTATTACATACATGTTATACATTTGATTATACCAAAGTTGCGCTGCCATGTTCTAGTTTAAAGACTGCAAAGGAACATAATTCCTTCTAATTTTAACATACAATGCTTCTAGCTTGCAATTTCAATGCTTCTATTATTTTAATAGAATTTACACTAAATGCCTTAGCATTAGGAATTAATTACTTGGTGACAAATCTAAGTAAACATAAATGGACATTTAATTATTCTATAAACCGACTTCGCTTCGTTAACATTTCTATCACACAAAGTAACATTTTCAAAATAGACACAGGGCACGTGAACAGCAAACAAGTTAAATTTATTCTATTTACGCCACTCCATTTACACCGGCGATAGCACAAAGCCCTACCTTTCTCCACACATAAATCCCATAACAAAGCAGAAAAAAACACAAACGTGGTCAGCCAACAAAGCGAAATGAAGCGTCCGCGATCGCTGGGAAAATACCAAAAACATATTTCATTGCGTCACGTACGAACGTAATATTGCCGACAATCATAAAATGAAACATCATAAGGGGAATAAAAACTGAAAAGGCCGTAACGACCCAGGCCGGGGCCCCAACAAATCGGTGGTCATCAGTCAGCGTTATGGGCGGAAGCTCCCACCCGAAAGATAAGTCGCCTTTTCATTGTGTGAGATAACAGAGCCCGTTCGATTTATTATAAATTGAGGCCCGGAGTCTTATTAGCATGTACCGTCGACTGAAAAGTAAGACCCTCCGTCTGAAACAAAAAACGGTGCATATTGCTTATTGAAATAAAACGACTTGAAAGAAAGTGAATTCAGAGAGAACATTCGTGTCATATATGTCATTGAGCACAGACAATCCCACAGATTATCATAGATATCTGTGGTATTACCATATATTAATTTGATACAAATTAACACGTATATAACTTTATAAATATAAATACATATAACTAAATAATATAAATATATGTAATAAACAAGATGGTTAAAAAAATACAAAATATTACAAAGAAAAAAGACAAACCCGCTGAGTTTCTTGCCGGATCTTCTCAGTCGAGGTCATTTTCCGATCCGGTGGTAGTGTAAGAAAAAAATACTATAATGACAATTCGTAAGTGCCCTCGTAGGCCTATACAAAATAAAGATATTTCATTTCAAGATATTTCAATTCATTTCACCGCCACACCTATTTCTAGCGTGAAGCAGTTCTTGCGTTTCGGTGGAAGGATGTCGTTACCGACTCACTTACATATGAGGAGACCATCTTAGTCCTCGTGAATAGCAACGCATCTGCGATCGACTTCAAATAGAAGCCTCGTTGCGTACAGATGTCCATGGGAGGCAGTAATAACTTACCATCAGGTGGACTGCATGCTCGTTTGTTACTTCATTTTTAATAAAAAAGTTACCCATTTTTGTTACATCGAGTTTCAATTCACAACGATTCTTAAAGTTTCACTTCAAAAAATTCTTATTCAAAGTTAATATCCTAAAAGGGCTTAATAGGATGAAAGCTATGATAATGTTGCGTGCAATACGATAGTTCACCAAATCTGAAATGCCTGTATTTTCAAACACACGAGCGGAGAAAATTGGATATGCGGTTTAGCGAAATAGCCTTACGCTTCAAGTGGGTCAAGCGCCCGCAAGCGCCGGCTTATACTGCAACTCATATAATGCGCACGCCTTACCTTCTGATTAGAATGTAAGCACGGACATCTTATTTGACATGGACTTGTATACGATAGAACGTACTGTACTGAATATTTCGTTGCATTTTTTGTTCTTGTTTTTTTGGACTGTGGTAAACAGCTTACTCTTTCCTTGCATAAAAGCGAAGGCAGGCTATCTCAAACCAAAAAATTGTTAATTTTTTTTGATAACACAAAGATTTTAACTGCCCTTTTAACTCCATTGCTGTAAAAGCCATATCCGGGAAAGTCGTGGAGCACACATTACGCAAATCCAACATTTATTTATTTATATATAACTACATCTACCATTACAGTTTGACCAATTCGATAGCGTAGTGAAAAATATTAATTATTAATACAAATCAATAAAATATTAAAATAATTTTGAACGTAATACCTAATAATAACACGCGTTTTTACATAACGTTTGATTAGTGAAATCCTTAAAGGTTTTTAGGAGATATTTACATGATATGATCCGAAAAGACATTGGTTATACGATTTTACATATTTCTCATTACGTTTTACAAACCTAGTGGAGCCCCACCGGAAGCAATAGAGACCATCCCGCGCCGACGCTCCTCTATGGGCCTGCGAGCGGACACCATGGCCACCCTGCCAGAGTATGCTGAAAGCGAGGGATCCACAGACATACCCAGGGTATAAGTTTAATAATTAAACAACTACATAAATTGAAAGTATTCTTAGATTTTATTGATTGTGTTACATTGACAGACAAGTCAATGTCTGTTCTACCAATTCGCACTTGGCCAGCGCGGTGGACTATGACCTAAAACTCTCTCATTCTGAGAGAAGACCCATGCCCAGCAGTGGGACAGTAATGAGTTGATGACGACATTGACCTGCGTCGATATTTGCTCTTCTTTTTTTATACTGATGTTTTTTATTCTCAATATCTTATTTTTGAATTAGTTTATTTCGTGTCATTGTTTTTATTCTTATCGTATCTTAATTGTAATTTTAGTGACTCGTTTATAAATAAATAAATAATAAATTAAATAAAGATTAAATACAGCATGGATTTTTTTATATATTTCTCACGTTAACATTTTTTAAAAACTAATAAGAGGTAAATTGAGTTATCGCAATTATATCGATATAAATACATATTCTGTTGAAATGTTCTTTGGAAGTTTTACATATATACTTGAATTTTGTTTATAATGTTCTGAAGTTGCACTTATAATTAAGTTAATTCCCAAGGTTATTAATATTTTTAGGAGGAACGTGACGACCTTATCAACCCATACTGGATAGAAGACCCGAATCTAATGAAAGGTGAAGTGGACTTCCTAACGACAGCTGAGATTGAGTTCTGGAAAGATTTAATTGATACATATCTGAGGCCCATTGAAGAAAACAAGGACGAACAGGTAAATATTAGAAAGTAAATTTTAATATATCGCTGAGTCTTGTGTATAGGTGCCAATAAAATTTAAGTTACTATGACTGTTTAATGGTAAACGCTTGTTAATGATTATATTCTTTCTCAATTATATTATGTTGTTAATATTAGTTTCTTTATTGTTATCGTAAAAAAAAATCAAAATTTAATGCATAAGACCGCTGCTCCATTATCCGCTTTTGTTTTCTTACATTACAGTGGAAACTTCACTGATCTTAGTACATTTTTTACTGTATTTTTTAAGTGCGTACTATGTAATGGTTTGTTTCCCAAACATAAATGAATAAAATAAATAAATAATTTTGTAAGCTATTGAAACATATGATTTGTACATAGAAGCAGTATTTTTATTACAGAAGAATGACAAAAATTGAACTGCCAAAGGGCCATTTGAGACAAACGCGTACAGATCCTGCGCGTTTACGATATGTTTGAGCGAATCTGCTAGTTAGATACTTATTCTTTGAAGAGTTACTTACTCTATTAGACTGTAGAGTAGATCTCTTATACTTAGTTACTCTATTCGAAGTATGAACATAAAAGTATCAATATGGTCTCTTTAATTTTTTTTGGGTATCATCTACCAAAAAAATCTTGTAGTCAATTAGTTTGATTACATTTAGTTCGATTGTTAATAAATGTTATGAGTAAAAATAATAAAATAATGAATAATTAAATTAAAATGTATGAAAATTAAATCGCATTTATATTGAAATATATTGAAAAAAGATTTAACTAATTATTTCAACTAACGATTAAGCATAACTTGATTACATTTAGGCCCGCATAAAACAAGACCTGAAGAACTTACGCGACAAGATGGTCTTCGCTTTCGTAATGGTGAACGCGCTGTTCGTCCTGACGATTTTCCTGTTGCAACTGAACCAGGATCAGCTGCACTTCAAGTGGCCCTTCGGACAGAAAGTGGCTATCGGTTACGATGCTGATGCTAACATTGTAAGTACCAACATTAAGGTAAAACTTTCATCTCGACATTTTCATATATTTTTGGGAGGATTTAAATCTGAAATAACTGGATTTTCTAGAGGATGTATCGGGACAATTTGATAGATTTGAAAGTTCTCTGTTACATGTTTAAAGGTGGTAGAACCCTTTGTGGTTCGACACCGGAAGTAACTCCGCCATACTTTTTCTGCCTACACAGCACACTTATTCGCTATTGTGTTCTTTTCTGAAGGGCGTGATAGGAGGAACATACATATTCGAGTCGTTCTGTGGCTATACTCACCGAAACAGCCATGTCCGGTGAGTATCTGAGTCAGGCGGTAGGTCACTCGACCGTTGCTTCTCAGCCAGG
>DWNE01005126.1:0-14334 GCA_018249875.1 Cecropterus toxeus | reverse complement strand
TCTAAAATCAAAGTAGCCTAAGTTACGCCTTATGATATCAGCTATCCAACAGTGAAAGTCCCATCAAAATCCGTCCAACGGTTTCGGAGATTAGCCGGAACAAACAGACAGACAGACAGACAAAAATTTTTTTAATTGGTTGTTTGTTATCAGTATCATTTATATATTTATACGCATTTGGTAAAAAAATGTCATTTTGATATTACAAACAGACACTTCAATTTTATTTATATGTATAGATTATAAAATTTGTACATATTACAATGTACAATAATTATTTATTATAAATTGTTTATATTATTACACAAACGTATGTATGTATGTTTGTTTGCGAGTTAGTAGAACTTATAATCATTAACATTATTTGCAGCTGCCAGACATATTTTTGGAACTGTAAATGGCCCATCTGAAACAAGGATAACAAAATAAATAAAATTTTGTGTACTATAGTAGGAATAAATTATTTTGCTATTATATTTATACAATGCGATCACGTGACGACCCGCGTGGCGCGGTCACCGTACTCGTCCGATGCGCAATGGGTCCCGGGTTCGATTCCCGGCCAGACAGAACTATAAATAATGAGTTTAGATTCCTGTTCTGGATCTGGATGTTTGTGTATTCGTCTTTGTGTGTCCATGGCACCCATGACACAGGAGAAAATCCTAGTGTGGGCCTATGAGTGTAGAAAGCGTGTTTATCGTGTTTGTTAATATAAATTATTTTAAAGGTAGAACGAGTACTGTTCGAACGGGGAGGTATCAGTGCTACATCTATTTCTAGGGAGAAGTATTTTACGTTTCGCTCCACCCGCTCACTTTCATAGGCGATCAACTTAGTCCTCCGGGGTAGCACACCTCTGTAGCCAACATCAAGTAACACTCTAGTCTTATCTGGGGTTGAATATAGATGTCCATAAGCGGCAGTGGTCATTTACCACCAGACGGGCTGCCACCACTATTCCACCACTATTCTTCTCAAAGAACTACATATTATGGGTATCAAATATACCTACCCGTCATTCAGAAGTTTTTTCGAATATTTTTTATATGCAATATCGGCAATCTCGAAGCATGTAGCGAACATATTTTAAATAACGTAACTATACCATCCCAACCAACATATGCACCAATAGTGCTTTTACATCGAATCATACATACATCTATGTAAAATTTCGGCTCAATCGATCTACTTCAGAAGACCTATAAACATACATACGAATGTAAAGATAAATAAAAACTCGTAAAACTCTTTACTAACCTATTTGGTACCACTCAGTAGAAGGTATACCGGATTCTTGACGAGCAGAAGTAATTGCTTGTCTTATGGCGAATGGCACCGCTATTCCCATACAAGTCGCTGGTTCTCCAGTTGCTACAAGTAAATTATTAAACGATATATTTTGTACATTAAGTCATTTCTGAAAAAAAATATCCAGTCCAAAGAATATACATGTTACATTCACTACTTTGCGTTGCTTGATGTAGATGGATCTCAAATTTTAAAACAAATATTTGAAGTTAACAATAATTTTCGTCGCGTATTATAAATAGGAAAAAAACAGGTACTGCTATAATAAGTAATTAAATAATATACTAAAACAAAAATTATACACCAATTAAGAATAGAAAAATCAAGTACTGTTTAAATCTTTTCTTCTACGTACCCTTGGCTCCTAAATATAGATTGGGTCCAAGAGGTTTCTTCCTTAAATATATTCTGGAGTCTTTAGCGATGTCTCTTGCTTGAGGAACCCAATAATGCCAAGCACGATCTGTAAGAATCTCTCCTGTTGCTTTGTCGAACACTAGTTCTTCAAGCGTGTGGTAGCCTACACCCATTGTAAATGCGCCTTCTATCTACACAGACATATTTTTCATTTTATTAATTGTGTTTAAGGTGTAAAAATGATAATGCAATATTAAACATACCAACTACTACTACTAATACTACTAACACTTAATAATTGACAATTAACTTACTTGTCCTATATCCATCCGTGGACTAATACTTTCACCAACATCTTCCATTATATCTACACGGTCGAATTCCCACTGTCCTGTTATTACATCGACAGTAACTTGCGCTATAGTAAGACCAAGGACGTAATAATCAAGTCCATCATTAATATTAACATGACTATGAGCTTGTAGGTCTACGCCTGAGTTAAAAGCTTGTAGAATCAATTCTTCCCAACTCGGATTATTCATTTGAGCTCTTGTCGGTTCAAGATTTTTCAATAATATCTCACAGCATCTTTGGACTCCTAATACAACAGACTGTGTTGAATTACTTCCACCGGTAATAAAGCCATTAGGATTAATTGTTGTATCGTTAGCTTTTATTTGAACTTTTTCCATAGGTATTTTCAGAAAATACGCACATGTTTGTACAGCTTTTGTATTAATTGCCTGTCCTAATTCGATACCACCATGAGCTATAGCGACAGTACCATCACCATGAAAAACTGACAAGTTGACATCTAATGTTGCTGCACCTGTCACGTTCCACCGCATAATCGCAACACCGAGCCCTTGTTTCTTCCATCTGTTATTTGCATTGAACTGTTCTATTTCGGCCTTCCTTTCAGTATATGAAGACTTTTCTTTAATTGCATTTACCATTTCCACAATATCATTTTTTAATTCAGGATTGATATTAGCTAAACGAACTTCTATTGGATCTAGAGACAATGCGTATCTAATTCTTTCCACAATTGTTTCAACCATTGATATTGCTTCTAAAGAACCTATAAACAATATAATCAAAGGAGTAAAGTTTTATAGTACTCATCAATTGTATTCACTGTATGTAATAGTTGTAATTTTAATCATATATGTATATTTATTTGATAAGATTATATTAGCAAAGAAGCTTGCAGCCCACATATTGGTAATTGGTCACTGCCGCTGTGAACATTGTCGTCACCTGTAAATCAGCCTTACACTGAGGAGTTGAAGGAAGGTGGTACCTCTACGTCGATCTATACTGGTTTTACAAATTATATTAAAGGTATGAAAAACAAACAAATATTTTTAAGAACAAACATATTTATATACCAACGATTCTCTAGTAAAAATTGATAATTACCAGGTGATCGGCACCACGTATTAGATGGTGTATCGGTGACAACATTGTATGATGTAAAATTCCATTTTGTTTTATCATAACAATTGCTAAAGGCTGCTTCAGCGAATTGAATAAAAGGCTCATTAATTATGTACCCATTATCTTCGTACAAATCTTCGTTAACATATTGAATAACACCCTGATTATTAACTGCAATCTGAAAAATGAATTGTAAATATTGATAATTATATTATACACTAATCATAAAATAAACATTTCGCCGAAATTAAAATTCTTACTTCGAAGTCCGTGGTACAAGGAAGTCTTTTCCCAACAGCCCTCATGTTAGTTCTTAAAGACTGTATAAATCTACAAGGTACGTCTAACTTAAAGGCCACTAAGCTGCAGGCTAAAGCAACCTGATTAGAACGAGAAATTTTCATACCAAAAGTACCACCAAGACGTCGAACTTTTACATCAATCCTGAAATACAAATATCAGTGAACGATAGTCAATTTGTTTCTTATATCATTTGAGAAAAATATTACATTTATATCGCACCTGTTTTTACTAATATTTAACAACCGAGAAATCGTCCATTGTACTCCATCCATCCATTGAGTAGCAGGGTAAATACTAAGCCCTTCTTCTGATGGTTGAGTAACGCAAACCAATGTCTCCATACAAAAGTGATATTGTTCTCTTATTGTATGGCTGCCTTTTATTATTTTGGCTATATCTTTTCCAGCGTTCGTTGCTTTTGTAGTATTAAACAATGTTACCCGGCTTGGGTCATTTTTGGCTATTTTGATATCAATCACTGGAGGTTTTTCGTTACTGTACGTTGCGATGACAAGCTTAGCTGCCACATCAGCTATGTGTTGTGTCTTGGCCACAATAATTCCAAATGGTTGATTGAAATATTTTACTTCTCCACTACAAAGTAATTCTTCATTTGTTACATAGAACGTACTCCCAGCTGGCGTAAAAGAATTTTTCCCCGGTATATCTTTCGCTGAATAAAATTTTAAAACTCCTGGATATTTCTGAAATTATACGTAATCCAAAAATTATTACAAATTATGCACTGCGTGATGAAGATCCAAAATAACACAACCAAGGGAGGGTGTAATTCTTCCCGTGAATGGTATAATATATAGAAACCGAGAGACTAACACCCAGAAGATTGGTAACAGCGTCTTCCTGTGTTAGATCCACCCATAGTGTTCACCAACATGTATGCCATTCGCGTTGACTATTAACAAAAACACCCATTAGGGATAATATATGGACGACTAAATTATAGATATGTATATTGCGTTTAATCTTTTGCTTAATAAAAAAACTTTGATAGCATAAAATATAAATAAAGGAGTATAAAAGATTTAATCAAAACGTTTAAAAAATATTAACATTGAAACTTGTGCTTACCAAAGCTTTACTTGCATCAATATTTTTTATCGTACCAAGAGCAACAGTTGTTAACGCAAATGCGGCGTATACTTCATGAGGAAGACATGGAATGTCTTCTGCATAAGAGGCTTTGCCTGCACACTGAATCTGTGAAAATAATTTAGCTACATTTACTTTTTTATTTTTACACCTGAAAAATCAAATATTAAATGTCGGAAAAAAATCTTAAAGAATATCTTCATATGGTGACACTTCATAGTATATTTTTCACAAATTTTAATTCAATTATCCAAACCTTGGAACTTAAGTATTGGGTGACTTTCATCAAGTCACCCATACAGCCGCCAATTAGTTTTAGTTTTCCATTTGAGTATTTATTATTTATCATCGACTACATAGGAGTACTTAATTTTTTATCATTTGCTCACCTTTATATGCTACCATGTTAGTCCTCGTGGGTAGCGAACTGCGATTGACTACAGATAATATAACCTCTGTTCTGCACAAAGTTGCTTAGTGAAATATATGGTAATTAATCTCCAATTAGAGTGCACATTGATTTGCTACTGTAGTTATAAAAAAGAAACTTACTAGTCCATCCACTTTTTTTATCGGCTCATTTAATGGATATAATGAAGGATCAGTATCATACTCCTGTCGTCCACTAGACACCCCTCGACTTTGTTTAAGCTCAGTCGCACCAGATACGTATCGACAATTTAAAATTGTCGGAGGGCAAAGATACAGGAGACACTGCAACAAATTTTAAAATAAGTATTAAAATTATAGTTGCATTAAATTTACTAATAATAAAATTGTAATTAAAATGTGTTATCCTTTTTTGCACAAACGCCTGTAATGTTTTTATCTCATTATTTTTTGCTATTAACTTTTTGCTTTTAGCTTTTTACTCATTACTTTGTGTTTTTATGTCATTATTTTAATTATTCTGTATATACTTCTTAACATATATTTGGTAAATATTTTAATAAATGTGTTCTACATGTATATATGTAGATTGAGTCTTTTCCTTCTAGGATCGTAGCTTAACTTATGTTCTTGTTACTTATATAACCCACTTGCTTTGAACTAACCTTATAAAACAATCCAATAGCAAGTTGCTTCCTGTATGCTACAGACGGGTTAGGGGGATCATCTGTCACAACTAATTCCTTCGATAGCACCTTGATTGCTTCTGTCAACGTTTCGTTGACGAACAGTTTCTTATTAATCAAATACTTTTCAGTTTTTACTGCTCGATAAAAGAAACACGAAAGACCGCCATACGCTATTCGACATTCTTGAACTTTGTTGTCCGAATTTAGTTTATATAGAAATCCAGCATTCACAATAGCATGAGCGTTTTGCGCGCGAGGCATTATCTGAAAACATACATTTAATTTACCTACTATTACTTGTGATATATAAATATCTATAAAAGTAGAAAGAAAAAAAACCTAAGCTATAATATTTGCAATTATTTTCACGATCATTTTCTCAACATAGCCGACTTATAAAATTTCAGCAACGTGAAAGCATATTCTCCAGGCTTTCCAAACATTGGCGAGTAAAAGTTGTAGTCATTTTTAATATTAATTTTGAAAAATCTATCAATATAATTTACCTATATAATTATATAATTCTTCTGATATTCAAAAACAGATAAAGTGACAGATGAAATCAACGCTTCTAATTCATATCTAAGTATATTTTCTAAAACACGATTTACCAAGAAAAAAAATACCGAGCAAAGCTCGTCATCCCGTCAATTAGTGCCGGCATAAGGCCAGGTCTAAAATTTAAAATATCTCATCATGAAAAATGCTAACTTTGCATCGCCAATTTTCACGAAATTAATCATTCTTGATGCCGCTCCGGTCGTAACATAGAACCTACTTAAGTTAATAAAATACCACAAAAGATAAGTCTCTTTATTTGCTTTATATCGTATGTAAATTTGCGAGCAGTAATTAATTACCTTAATCAAATAAACTATAGTCACGTTTATATAATATATAACCCTTATCCATTTAAATGCATTGTAATTGATTATGTTACTTTTGAATTTATGGGTTCATGTTTTATGAATCGTTATACATATATCTATATACACTCATAGATACATTTATAACTAAAATTAAATGATATTTAACTTGTGTATAATCGCAAAAGATACCAAATATGTGAGGAACAGTGATGTTAATTAGGTAATTAAAACACTTGCAAATAAAGATGAAGCTTACCTTCCTCGTTACTAGCTTGTAACGATTGTTGAGTGGTGGAAACATCACGTTCAGAATTACTTTGCCTGTCATATTTTCCTTCAAGAAACCCTCCATGGTCACTGTTTTGCTTTGTACGGGACTGGTCACTGAAAATCATTTTATATAAATATATAGGTCATATAATATGGCTTCAGAGCCTGAACGACTACTCAAATATATACAACATAACAATTTTTTTTAGATTGAGACTGCTTATCAAATTGTTAATTTTAAAAAATCTACTTTTAGAAATAACTGTAAAAAATAAAGTCTTAAAGACAGAACTAGTCAATTTGATACTAGGCCAGATTAATCTATCCTTGCCTTTAGTAAAGTGCTGAGATATGGTTTGAATAGCGTATTAAATTAAATCTTTTGTGGTTCGACTATAAAGGTGCCCTTATTGCCCTTATTACTGCTATGTTATTCTTTGATGAATGTGGTAAGCGATATAGTTATTGCAAGCACCTTAGTCTTTCAGGGGTAGCAAACGCGTCTGTGGCCAATCTCAGGTAAGACTCTTAGCTCATCAATGATTAATTACTGATGTCCTTGAGTGGCAGTGGGCACTTACCGCCATATGGACATTTACTACTTCAATGTTATAAAAAGTTAAACATACAACAGTAATATATCTAAGAACTTCTCAATACAGAACACTTAACAGCGGGCGCGCTAAAGAAAGAGGTTGTGTGGACGTGTTCACGTTAAACTCGCGGTCGTAGGCTTCTGGACTAATACCCTCACATAACTTTACCTATTGTAACTTGCGCGCCGACAGCATTAAGAAGGACGAAAATGTCGGAACTGAAATCAGGATGGTAATACTTTATCATCAAATTGCCCGCAATTGTTCCAATCTGAAAATAAGAATTACAGTTATTAGAGAATTACCTCATAACCTGCCGTTCCAGTAATTACTACAATTTTTTATATGCGTAAAAAAGTAGATTGGAGTTTCCTAAAACTTGTAACAACATAAATAACAATAATGTTTACTTAAATACAAATTGAGACTGTTCGAGTTGAAAAAGGACTATTTCCGTGCTTTGATGGCAGTAAGTTCCGGTTGTTTCCATTAGATAACATTTAATTACGGTTGTTCACTTCCCTTTTGTGACTGCGTTGGGAATCACGTGTTAAAACCAGAATGGTTCAATTTGAGAGGTACCTAGATCTACCCACTGCCACACTTATGTCTAGTGTGAAGCAGTTCTAGCGTTTTGTTGGAATGCTGTGGTCGCCGGCTCACTTTTATGAGGCGACTTTCTTAGTTCTCAAAAGCAGCGACGCATCTATGATCGATTTCAATTAGAACCTCTGTTTAATATGAAGTTGCTTACAAATGGTTATGGGCGGCACTTAGCACTTACCATCAGGTGGACTACGTTCTCGTATGCTACTTTAATTTGTAAAAAAAAAAAAAAAACATAATATATGATGTCACTTACATTTCGGACAGCAATATGGGCAATTAATTCCATATGTTCAACAATAGTGCTAAGGTAGCCAAAGTACTGCTTTTTGCAAACATTATTCAATATTTGTATAGTTTCTGTAAGAGTATTGCCAGCTCCCACCACTAAATTTTGGTCCAAAACACATCCTTTCAACGAGCGTAATCTACTTATGTCTATAAGTGTTCTAGGATATTCGTCCATAGGATAAACTCCTGAAATAATGTCTGAATTTTATTGAGGCAATATAATTTGTAAACCGGATTTAATAATACTTAAATCCACATGACCTAATAAAACGAACTTACAAGAGCAAAATTACTCGTGCAATACAAAAATACCGGTTTTGTGAATTTAATTTGAGTCTGTCTTGAACTCTCAAAACCAGTTGCAATTTAAATTGTAACCCTAATTTCATCATTGAGTTTGTATATGGGGCATGTGTAATGGAAATTACCTTTCGCAGTGTTGCCAGCGACCAACATATATGAGTCGCCTTTCTCTCGTAGTATATGAAATATGTCCGATATATCTTGTACTACATACCAATGACGACCATCACTTAAGTCAATACAACGGAAACCTAAAACCTCGTCTTTGGCCACGAAGCACCATTCTGCTTCGTCGCATTTTTCTTTGCTGCAAACTTCACCGTCCTTTTTACATATTTTTAAGTCCTCTATATCAGGTAGTTTTGCTTCGGGAGCATCGCTAGCAAAACTCTTAAACGCATCTAGAATAGGTCTGTATCCCGTGCATCGGCAAATATTACTTCCAAGAGAATTCTCAATTTCAAGCATGGAATGGCTTCTATTTTGAAGTAAACTGTAACCAAAGTAATTTCATTGATTATAACTATACTCAATATCGTGACAGTAACGCAAAATTCTAAATCAATGATCGTAACAAAATTGATTATTTATTTATTGTTTATCGGAATTTTGCTAAACTTCTTGGTAAGTCCTTCAAAATTTATACCTTAACCAGATTCACATTCATTTCTTTACGTTTACTTATTTGACCACTTTTAAAATTATTTTTAAAGACGACAGGACCATTCAGGTGGCGGACCGGTTCCCATACTGGTTTGACACGCAATGGGTTCCGGGTTCGATCCCCGGCCACACAAACATCTGAACGATGAATTTAGATTTTTGTTCTATCTCTGGGTATTTGTGCATACGTCTTTGTGTATTTCCATGACACCCACCACATAGAAAAAGTCCAAGTGTCTGTTTTAATTATATAACAATTAATTTTTATATCGTACCGAAATAAATACGTTTGTCAAGAGGTAACCAAGTCAGAGTCAGATTTACATAATTGTAGATGGAAAATTCCACCAATTATTAAGAAACGAATTATTTTATAACCACATTTCACCAAATAAAGTTACAAAAGTAATGATCACCTGTACATCGACATCACGAATCCTGGGCTGCAGTAGCCACACTGGGATCCATCATTATCAGCAAGCGTAGTCTGCAGCGTGTGGTACTCAGTCTGCCGGTTCCCTAAGTTCTCTATCGTCTCTATTTCCCATCCTTGACATGAAGTTACTGATACTAAACACTGGAACAAAGGCAATTTTATTTTGATTGGAAGGTTTTGACGATGAGATATCCATTGATTCTAATGAGATATCATTGTGTTCTAAATAAATCTTCGGCATAAGCAAGTGATGAGCATAAAAATTGTTACCGAAATAAAAATATTTCGATAGTCAAATAATGGAATTTTAATTTTATCGTAAATGTTTAATGTATATTCACTGTAAAATGTAACTAATTTATGTATCATTTAATTAATTACTATTGTGCAAGCCATATGTTGCATTGCATAGACAACAGAAGTTTTTTTTTTAATTGCACCGCCAGTGACACTTTGCCAACATTACATCGGCCACTTGGTCCATCGGTCCACTTGGACCACTGTGGATTCCCTACCTATAATTACTCGACCCGCTGATTTCTTAACGAATATAACTTTGCAACAGAAAAGTCAAACCGTGATTAATACCGGTCAGATGGACCGCTATTAAAAAAAAACTATTTTAATTAATGACATAATTCAAATTAGATCACTGCATACATTATTTAACATCATTATCTATCGCATACCACTCAATGTATTTTGGCAAAAAATTACAAAAATTGCACCGTCCTTAACCTCATAAGTTTAATACGAGGCGAAGGAATGCGAGGCAATTAAAATTTATATGTTTGATCTCAATTTGAAATCTCAACACACTCTTAACAGGCCATTGTCAACAATTTCGGTTAAATAAAAACAGTAATGCTATGAAGTACTATGGAGAATCATAATACTTATAGTTCCAAGATATTTTGAGTCCAAAAACTGAAAAATCTTAAAAAAAACACGACATGGCAGAAATTATATTAAATACAAATACTAATCGTACATAGATACAACACATTAAACTGTATGGGCGAACTTACGTCACGTAATCGTGAACGATGATCTTTTAAAGGACCTAACATATTCGTACTAAGGGCACAAATAGGTTAACATCTTACAGAATTGACTGCTTCTACTGGAGCGCCAGGATATTTGGTGACGGAGACGATGCAGGCACCGCAGCCACCTTCCAGGCACATGTACTTGGTGCCACGTAGTCCCAAGTCATTCCGCAGGAAATTCAGCAGGGTGGTAGTAGAACTTACTTCACTACCGACTGAAACAAACAACACTTTGATAGGATCTAAACATAAACACTTAAATTCTTGGGGTAGATGCTGATGTATAGATTTTTTCTGGAAGTAGCAATGGAATATGAAGTCCACCTGATGGTAAGTGATCACTACCCCCCATAACATCTGTAATCAACCCCAGATAACGTCAGACTTACTTGAGGCACTGATTCGTTACCAGCCCTAAGGACTAAGTTGGAATGCCTTGGATAAGTATGTCCCCTTACCTTCAAATCAGAACACAGCGACGCACAATACTTTTGTTATTAGGCAGAAAAAGGAGTGAAGATGGTGTTTCCGAATCCGAACCAAAGAGTTCTACCATCTTTGGAAAAGAGGCAAAAAAAATAATATTAACAATTAGAATATTAGCAATATTGTTTCCAAAACTTGAATAGTTGGCACCTAGTTGAAGAATCTAAATATATTTTTCGAAAATCTTTCAACCCACAGTAACTATAGCGCAACTTGTTATAGTGCACGTAATGGAAATCATAATATAATTAATACCGAATCTAGAGATAATTTAAACTTAACACACTGTACGAGAATCAGTTTTTTTGTTTTATTTAAAACAAATCTTGAATGAAGTACACAATTATTTTTGTCTCAGTTTATATATTTACCGTTAACGCCAACATCGTTGACACTGAAGGAGATGCGATCCATGACCGTTGTCCACGAAAGTATTCCGACAACTAAACGAATATGGAGTAAAAAAATAACATATACTTCGGAACGAATAAAACTAAACGTTTTTCCAGCAATTTTAAAATTGAATACTACAATACAAAAAGTTATCTAACTTACGGTTCATGTATTTGTGTGGTCTTAACTTAGCGAATTTTTACTGTAACAAATAATTTAATAGAATTTTGTCCTTGTAGAAGTAAAGTTATTTTTTGAGAGAAATAAATGATTTTAGCATGTGAATATTTTTTTATTTGATGGTTTAACAGCGTAACTAATTCAACGGATTTCCTGACTGAATTTAAAGAAAATTATTTTCCCTGCAATCTATATTAATATATAAAACTGGGATGGTGTGTGGTGTTAAACTGAGTTGTATGTTTGTTTGTTTGTTGCTCAATTATGCAACCACTCGTCCGATTTACAAGAAATTAGTAGTAACAGTAGCTTATTTACCCAGTTAACTTATAGGCTACTTTCGATTCGATTCGATTTCGATATTTTGCATTATTTTAGATGGCGGCTATCTTTATATCCCATAGCAAAGCACTTGTACCTACTTTAGATAATAAAATATCACAGACAAATTGTATTATAGGTACTTCAAAAATGTATTAATATGACTTTTGTCTTTAAAAAATGCATTCCTAAACATCATGCGCAGGAGTGAATGCTGCGTGTTTTTTTTTTCTACTTGTTTTTGACAATATCATAATTAGTATTATTGGAAGAAATTATATGCACAAGTGTATAAATATAGTTAATACAAATATTTTCTTTTCACTGAAACATAATTATGTACATTTTAAATTGTTTTGAACATACAGATGCAGTACAGCTTGTGTTTTTAATTATTTAAAAATAGATCGAGTTCGAATATCAAAATTCCGCTTTTAGTCTTGAATGTCCGCTTTTAATCTTCAATGTCGCAAAAAATGTATTTTTAGAAAAAGCTGACAGAATCAAAGTTCTTTTATATTACTAAGTGTTGGATATTACGTATCCAAGGCAACGGTTGTTGATTGTCATATATTATAAATGGCTTCAAACGAATAAAACATAATTTACATTTCTAATTATTTTATTTAAAACTAAGTATGCCCATTGAATTAATCAAGGTTTTTCTTATTATATATTAATAGTAAAGAAGTTCTGTTGGAATGCATCAAACATAACTGGTTGCTCTGCCGCCTAGGTTCATCTGAAATCAAACCCAATGAAGGTATGAGTTTTACCTGAGGTTAGCCATAGATTTTTGTTAGCCTTGAGGACTAAGTTGGAACACGTGAGATAAAATCCTACAGATCAGAATACGGCAATGCATAAAACTGCTGTTGTTCGGTAGAAACCTATTTCTACCGAACAACAGCAGAAACCCCACCCCTAGGTGAGGCGACCATCCTAGTCCTCAGGAGTGGCAACGCATCTGTGATCGACTTCAAATAGAACCCCAGTTCTATATGCAGATGCTTACAGAAATCCATGGGCGGCAGTAACCACTTACCATCAGGTGGACTGCATGCTCGTTTGCAAGATTTTTATAAAAAAAAAATACCACCTTTAAAATGAGTTGTTTGTCAATCAGTTTAATACACAGATTTCACTTCATATTCGATGTGTAGATGCCGGAATAATTTTAACCTTACCATACATACGATCGCTTGCATAGTTTAGAAGATCAACCCCTATAATTTCACACCCCCGTCAAACGTCAATTTCTATTTCAATCAACACCACATACGTTGTCTGTTAGAATAGTACGTTCCTGTATTTATTCATTAAAGGAATATTGAAGCTTTTAGCATAACATATACAATACAAGTCTCCTACATAATTTTGATGACCCGCATGGCGGAGCAGTCACCATACCGGTCTGACACGCAGTCCTGGGATCGATCGCGGGCCAGACAAAAATGTGAGTGCTTAGTTTAGATTTACGTTTACCTTTACGCTTACGTTTACGTTTACATTTATATAATTTCGTGTAATTGTGTTACTATTAGTTCAAGTCATGTTAATAACTCTTCACAGCTTGTATCTTCTGATTAATATACTTTGTAAAGGCGTCTTTCCGTACAATTTAGATGTCTTTGAGCAGTAAATTCAGATAGTATATACCTATTTCCTATATTAGTCTATTATCATATATTTAAGAGTAATGAAAAATTAACCATTGTAAAGCTACGTTCCTTAATTATTATTATTCCTAATCCATAATAATATATTTTCCGTATTTTGAATGGAATAAAATTATATCATCTGATGTAGTGTGTAACATATATAGAACAACAATTTTATTCTGAAATATATGAATGAATAAATATATATTAAGAGATCACGGATTGGAAAAACGTGCAACGAAAAAATCGTGTGTAACGAACCGGGCGCTAGACCGGCACGCTACTTCCGCGTTATCGAATCATCAACTAGATAAAAATTAAGGGTGTGCGAATCTTGTTCGAATCGAATATAAATATACGATTCGCAATTCGAAATCAATGAAACGCTAATTCATTATAAGACAGAACACATTCGAAAATGGGCGAGAAATAAAAGAATTCAAGTAGGATATTCTTGAAACGCTTTACACGCTTTCTACGCTCAAAACCCCACAGTAGAATTTTCTCCTGTTTCGTGGGTGCCATGGACACATAAAGACGAATACACAAACACCCAGACCCAGAACAGAAATCTAAATTCATCATTCACATTTCTATCTGGCCGGGGATC
>DWNE01005125.1:0-14335 GCA_018249875.1 Cecropterus toxeus | reverse complement strand
CCATGGCACCCACGACACAGGAGAAAATCCTAGTGTGGGGCTATGAGTGTAGAAGGCGTGTTTTTTTTTTTTTTAGAATATCAGAATCAAAATTATCAGAATTTTGATACTGATATTTGTTAAATAAACAAGAATTAGAATATTGATTTAACTTTTGTATGCCCCTGATATACAAGGTCGCAAGTGAAATTACATATAGTCAGTAAGATTTGAGTAGTAAGTACTTTCTCTACCAAATCGCAGTCCTATGATGAAATATCAAACCGATGTAGAGAATAAAAATTCATAAAAGTACAACAAAATATGTGTGTTAATAAATTGAAGTTACGTCAATTCATTGAAAACATAACTTTGAAGTGACTAACAATAATTTCATGTCGTAAAGTCCGTTTGCAATAAATTATTTTTGTAAAGTTGATACGACGAATTAAGAACTTCCTTCGGTAAAATCGGTTAAAATTACAACATCCCAACAATTAACACTATGCCACAACAAATCTCATAGGTAGCTCGTAAGTAGATGTTGCCCTTATCGTTTCAAGTGACGTGTGGCTCATGGTATTATTATTATAATTAAACATGTTTTATAATGGATGGTATTACGCAAGCTAGGCATTCATAATAGAGTAATCAGCAGAGCAAGACCCTTGGTTGGATCAGTTGTCATTTGCAATATCTAGCTCATTAGATCTGTATATACATCTCTTCTACTTTGATTAATGATGTAAGTTCTTTAAACCTTAGGTCAATGATGGCTGCATTCGAATGTCTTTTCCAGAAAAAAACACTCATACCTAAAAAAAAAAAGTCTACACTTGTTTTTATTACCCAACTGCGTTAGAAGGAGGGTAATGTTTTTCGAGCGTATGTATGTATGTCCATTTCTTTGGCACGCGCTATAGCCAAAACGGACGGATTGTGACGTATGACATATCGTTAGAATCTCCTTAGATTGCATAGTGACATAAGCTATAGGTATAGTTTTAAAATGGCGCCTGGAAATAGGAGAAAAGGGAAGGAGGGATGATTTTTTTTTTGTATCAAACGAAGGCTATTATATAGACCAATCTAACAATATATGTACCTATATTGTAATACTTTCGCTTGACTATTTTGACAAATATTTAGGTATAGGACATACCTAAGCGTTAAATTAAATATAAGTATATCATTATAAAGTCAGTCGGATTTTTGTTTTAATGTTTTAATTAGTTTATTTAGTTACGTAATTTGACTGTTAAACACAGTAGTAATAGTAAGTTCATAATCCGGAACGTATCTCGATTGACGAGCTGTTGAATAATTACGTGTAATGAGTACATACATATGCATAAGGCATGAACTATGTAACAGATTACCTGAAGCATGTAAAATGTTTCGCATTCAATTGGATGAGAGTAATTTCGAGTATAATTTACAAATATAGAATGAAAGGGATTTTAAATCTTGAACTAAATTTAAGTGAATATTATTAATAATTATTAATATTAAGTTTACACAAGCGGTAGTAGCGATAATCAACATACTTACACAATAATGAATTTAGAATTAAAATACGCTCTCAGGATGTTGGAATTTAACAAAAGTCAAAAGCACGACTGTAACTTCTTTATTTAATTGACATTAATTTCATTATACTTTTTAAGTATCTACTCTATCCAGTTCAATTACTTTAGCGCATACTTACATGAAGATAAATATAGAGCATCATATTCTCGGAGCGTACGCAAATTCCTCACAATACAGTAGGTGAATACTATAATTATTCTACGGCAGCCTGTAGAATTTTCCCATCAATCATAAAAGGTGTATTGGTGTTCGATAAAAATCTCGTTTAGGTTTAAGAAGATACCACTCATTACTTTTTGTTGTACTTTCACACATACCTTATCTGCACGTGGGATCTAATCCCTGGGAACTTCAGGGAATTACGGACTTGCTTCACTTTCGCATATAAAACTCGTAAAGCGAGGATTTTTTATGTAATGTTATATTAGTTTTTTTAGGAGCCCGTATTTTTAAATACAATGAACAACTATGCATTGGAATTATTACAGACTATGACGGATTGTCCTAAATGTAATTATATAAAAATATCGTCGGCAGGTGCTTTATAACAATCTACTTAGTAAAGTAATAACTTATGCCGTTATGTAAATAAAAAGTCAAAACTTGGTTCATTAATCATTAATTTGACTTCATAGGGACACAAAATAGTTTGCTGTCGGTACATCAAAAGATGGAATAAGACATGTGCTCTTTATCGGGATCAAGTACAAATGTGTACCTACTTAATTTATACTCATGATTGCCTAAACTATTTGGTATTATTGGATGTCAATTCAGAAAACATTTTTTAGTTCACTTGCAACTGAAAATAATGTGCATATTAGCAAAAAATATATCGCTCATAGCTTACCTGCATCAGGTAAGACAAGTCGGTTAACCCACAACAGATTCTACGAAATGAACTGTGCGGCATAAACATTTTTTGTATTACAACCTGACAAGAATAATTCATAAATAATGGATAGAGAACACAAATAACTATTATTGTTCAACAATAGAAACAAGAAAATGTAATGTAGTGTGAGTTAACGGGAAATAAAACAATCTAAGGGAACCTTGGAGTTCTCGATCTTAATGTGCATGTCCCACCAATTATGTCATGTCCCACCAATTATAGTATGTGTTGGTTTGGTTTTGACCCTATAGATCCACCCATGTGCACTTTTATGTAACAGCGGTCATTCATTATTTGTTCAAGATCTCTTCATATTTCGCATTAGGTACGTGTTTGCCAATATTAGCACTAAAACGGAAAAGAAAGGTTTTCGTATAAACATTAATTATTTATCCTGGTGGTGTTAGCAAAGGTGTTGATGGTGTAAACAACACCATTATTTTGTTTTTGTATCGGTATCTCTTTTTTTTACTTTATTGTCAATTTTAGTATTCGTTGTTGTAGTGACCATACTAAGACAACTGTGTAAAGATTTCAAGTGTCTATCAATTACGCTCCATCAAATAGAACGCACTTATAGGTACACGGAAAGACGGCGGATGCTTATTATTTGGGTTTGGTTTTAATATTCGGGTACGAAACGCAGAAAATTAAGTATTCTGGCCAAATTTTGAAGATAAAACAGAAGACTAGGATTGGAACCTCGGACGAATCTCCAACCACTAGGTATCACTGCCTAAATATATGGCGTACAGACAGTACATTACCATCATGCCAATTGGTATCATAATTACAAGGAATGCCAAGAGAGCGCGGATTCGCTAATTCGATTAGCACCGACGCCACAGGGTGACCTAATTAGGGCAAGTTCCATTTAGTATATTAGATTTTCTGCTTAGGTGCCTGCTCTGCAGGTCAAAGGTGATTTAAATGGACGGAAATTACCCGTTTGTTGCATATAAATTGCATACATTAACTTGATTAAGATAAAATGTAAAGAGAAAAGGAGGATTAGTCCATTCAAAAACTTATATTATTATTTCGCAAAAGGCTTCTAAATAATACTAAACATAGTTTCTTTTAAATACAAATTAAAATTAATGTAACTCAAAACTAAGTAGGTACATACTTTTTCTTAAATTAGGTATTTACATACTTTTTTATAAGAATGATTTAGCAAACAGTTCACCTGAAAGTAAATGGTTTTTGCCGCCCATGGACATCTGTAAGCAATTTTATATCGTACAGGGATTCTATTTGAAGTCGATCACAGATGCGTTGCTACTCCCGAGGACTAAGATGATCGCGTATAATTGTGCCGCAACCGCACCCTTCCGCCGAAACGCAAGTGCTTCAAGTTAGAAATATGTGCAGCGGTTTTACTTTACCTAATAAACTACTTACGTAGCTTAAAAAAAGGCTAAATATTGAATTTGTTTAAATGAAAAGTGTTTACAGTTACAGTGTTTTAAATAAAAGTCTGTTTATAATATTTGATGAATATGTAAGAACATATTTACAGAATATGTTACTTGCATCCGGTAAGATAGACATAGTTCTCACATGTATTAGCAATGTGATAACTTGCTGATAATGTTTATACATACTCGTAACAGGAAACGAGATAGTAAACACAAAGAATTGCCTTTGTCTTGTATTTAGTTCATAGATCAGATAATATTGTCAATATGACTGTTGTGACAGTTTTTATTCGCAGTTACATGAGAAAACAGAATACAGCAGAAGTTGGCGATGTTATCATACTTTTTGTCTAATTAAACCTAACAATATGGCAGACGGGCTACCTGACAGGACGTAGTCACTGTCTCCTATGGATATTTGCGTAGAAATTGCTAATAAATCGTCGGATTAAAGGAAAACTCTTTTCGCACCATTTTAAAGAGCCCGGTAACACTTCGGGAAGAAATTAAATATCTTGTACGTTCGTGACAAAACGAATTACTTGTAATACTTTGAAGTTTAGATCTGAACAATTGAGTTGAGTTCTACTTATATTTCACGGGAAGAAGGACATTGGCAGCACACTTATACGCCAGATTTTAAACTAATCGAGCGTATATTATACCTACATATTTTAATGTATATTAACTTATCTAAGTTTTTAAAGAATTATAGACTGTAAATTTAGAAACAATCAAAGTAACTACAATTGCTACTCAACTTGATTCATTCTCCTTATTATATTCAGTGCAATAAATAAATAGTTTAATAAAACATATAGACACTTTTATTAAACATCTCTAAAAGTGTAATATGTTAATATGCTTTAACCCAAAAACAACTAAATATTATCGTAGTCTGTGGTAACTTAGTAGGCATCGATCATACCTAACATACAAAGGTTATCAAGGTTTAGAAAACAAAACTACCGATAAAACTAGTATATAGCTGTGTATATGAATAGAAAATGAAAATATATTTTGAGGTAGGTATAGTATGATTTTTTTATTATTATATTATTTTATTTACTTATAGTTTTTGTTTTTTATCGTCACAATATTTATACACATTAATAAAGTATTGAAATTTATCACTATCACTAGGAATTTAAGTGATTTAATTTAAGTCAACCAGATAATAAGTAATTAAATAAGAGTATTCTAGGTCAACCTTTTTTGACGGCTTATTTATAAAAATAACTCACTATCTTTTCATAGTGATGCATTTCGGCCAATACCTACTGGTATACAGTATAATTAAGCATTTTTTAATTTTCTACGGTGTTAACCCGTCGCTCGTCGGGCGACGAACTCTGCACGCACGCCTTGTAAATATCGTTCGTTTCACTTGACGCCTATATTGACGCGAAGACGCTAAAGATATGCTTTGCTCCATCACAAATCAATTTGGGTACCATCTTGAAAGTAATGGATAAATTTAGTAATAAAAATAGTTTTATTTTATTATAGGTACAATAAAATATAACATTTAGCCAAGTTTTAGGAAAGGACATTGTACGGTTCTTAGACGCCTGTTAATTAAGCCCGTTAATTAGGGTGTCCTCCCTAAAGTCAATTAGAGATTACTATAAGTTTTTTTTATATCTATTAGTCTTGAATTAGATACTACTACTATTAGTTAAGTTACTTGTTCTACCTATATGATTGCGATTCTTTTATCCCCTGACTATAGGACCGTTGTGTTTTATATGAACTAATCACGAAAATTAAAAGTTATGTCGTTAACACAATAAGTACCATTAATAAATAGCTGCTGATAATTATGATTGAAGAGAGAATGATTGGAATGCAAACGTTAAATCAATGGAACGACAATTGAGACAGAGGTGCATGAACTTCAATAATTGGACAACACTGCTTGAACTTTGAATAAACGTAGTGTTTGAATAGCCAACAATCACTAAAAGTAAGTGATTACACTGATTACCGATATTTAAGTAATAACACTTTTTGAAATACCAACCTAATCGATATGTGATTCATAATGCCCAAACACCCTTGTGTGATGTGTACCTACTCAAATGTAACGTGATGATTGGAAGAATCAACTTATTTTATTTTCGAAAATTTTATCGTAATTTCTTCTGGTTTCAATTGGCGTAATATAATTAAAATAATGCTTACTTAGACTTATCTTTGACAATGTTACTTCTTTATTCTCCAGGTGGAACAGTGCAGTTCGATCGGGCAGGTACCACCGCAACACCTTTGTCAAGCGTGAAGTAGTTTTTGCGTTTCGTTGGAAGGGTATGGATGCCGGCTCACGTATATATGAGGCAACCATCTCACTACTCGGGAGTAGCAACGCATCCATGATCGACTTCAGATAGAACCCCAGTTCTATATGAAGTTGTTTACAGATGCCCATGGGGGGCAGTTATAACTTCTAGTAAGTTATAATTGCCCCCCATGCAGCATGCAGTCCACTTACTCAAGTGGACTACATGCTCCTTTGCTACCTCAATCTGATAAAAAAGGCTTATTTCCTAAGCATTTGAGATCCGTGACAAACGAGTCTGTAGCTCATAATGTACAGGGTTAAAAATGCATATCTTAGGATCTCAACGTGATTATCTAAACTATGCGCTTGTTAGGCATAATTGGGATAAACAGACATACAAATTATTAGATAAGCCATACATAATTACCTTATAATTCAATGCCGGCGTGACGCACATATCTCGGAATGATGGTCTCACGTCTTCATAGTTTTGTTGCATTAGCCAGAAACAGACTGAGACAAATTGCCTTAATTGCATTTTATTTTGTGTACCTAATACAAACTTGAGTCGGATTCATATAAAAATAGTTATGGCTCTAAATAGTTTCAAAAAATCCAATTAATGATACAAATAAATAAAAATCCAAATACGAATTCAATTTAAAAGTTCCTCACGGTGGTACTGTTTTTTGTGTAGAATTACATGCAAAATAATAATTTTAAGTTACCTTTTACGGTTTAATGGATAAATAAAAGAAAGAATACCTGCAAATATCGGTTTCTTGTATGATGGCTTTATAGCTGCCATAGTGATCGCGCTCAAAAAATTTCAAACATCTGTTTATTAAGGTTCAAGGTTAGATAGAACTATGACAGACGGATAAACAAAAGAGGCTTAGTAATAGAAACCCTTTTTACCCTTTGGGTTTGGGTACAGCACCATAACAAGCAAATGGGCGTGGAAAGTGACCTTTTCGTTCATCCAGAAAACTAAGTCTCCTAATTGGGTATTTCTACACTTTTTGACGTATATGTTTATTCTGAACTAAGAATGAACTGTCGTTAATGTATTTGGATCTAACCTGTGTGATAAGTCTGACATACATCCAGATGTAACAAGTAAATACCCATACTCACGTATGTTACTTACTGACACTGTATTGCGAATATGTGAAACTCTAGAGGCTTAACGTCCATCACGATCTAAAATAAAAAATCTTCTCTCACAAGTAAAACAGTCAATAGCCTAGATATTTTATGATCAACCTCGATAAAGACAATCAGATGACACACTAGCATTCCAAGACCACATTCCACACACTAGTTGAACAAAAAAGCTCGATAAATACCTCAAGTTACAGACTGAAGGTTCCCATGGTAGATTCACACGCGCCGTCACACCCCGTGAGCAACGCTGTAATAGTTTCTTAAATTGCCCTCGCTGGGGTTGACCGGCGTTTGAACCCGGCAGTTCAATTAACTATTTCTATGCCAGCCTAAATTTCTATTAATACTTTATTTATTTCGGAAGTAACAATTCGATTGTTGTATAGGGTGTCCCAAAATTAACGCAAGATTTGAAATTGTCGCCATTTGTGCAGTAAAATGTTAACATCCCTAAAAAACATTTTGACACTATATTACGTGAAAATGCAAACAGTTTGTTTCTGTTCGTACACATTCGATTTGCACATTAGTAATTGTAGTATTGGGTACTTATCTGTAGCAGCATATCTTTCCTTATGTTCAACGGATAATTACTAAATCTATAAGTATGAACATAATATTATGTTGATTATGGAAAATAAGTAATTAAGTTGATCATTGCTCTATAAAAATGTCATACATAGCTCACGTTTTACTGTCAATAACCACAGAAAAATACCAATAAAATTGTATGAATAAAAGATATCGAGGAAAATACCAGATAATAAGGAAAAAAACAAAATGTTTAATTTCCTTCTTAATATATCTTCCTTCGGTTCAAAATCAATTTTGTAATCATCAGCTTTTATAAGATTAAATCTAAGCGAAGTCCTACTAAAATATATTTTTTTAAAGTAATGAATGAAATTATAAACCATGTAAGCATTAAATATGTTAGCATACGTACAAAATAACATAAACAAGAGCTAAATAAAGCCACAATTCACGTATCTTAATAGGTATATGTTGAATTTGATAATTTGAGTTATAACGATGCAAGTCCAAAAAAATATGCAGCTGCTTAC
This sequence comes from Cecropterus toxeus, assembly GCA_018249875.1. Classification (NCBI taxonomy): domain Eukaryota; kingdom Metazoa; phylum Arthropoda; class Insecta; order Lepidoptera; family Hesperiidae; genus Cecropterus; species Cecropterus toxeus. The sequence goes on along the minus strand of DWNE01005125.1, from coordinate 5,938 downwards.
AAATGTTTCGAAAAGCGCAGGTGCATTCAAGCAGATGCTGAGTTCGCAAAATGCAAAATTAAAACTTTTTCATAGGTACAAAATTGCCAATATGGATGTGTACTTTATTACGGAGCATTAACTGTTGCGTAGTAAATTTTTTGTTTCGCTAATAATTTATAGGTCAACGTATAACAAATGGGAATTAATGATGTTTACTGTATGATATAAGAGTAGTTAATTAAGTAGGTATTTTACGAAATAAGTTATAACGGTAGTTTGATCTTGTTGGAATGCAAAGGTGCACCAATTCTTATCATCTTTGTGCTAACTTAGTTAATTGATGCAATGCTTTTATATTCAACTAGCTGAAGTAATGCATCGCTAGGGGTTATAAAAATAGTGTACATCTTTAAATAGTGCCAATTACGAAATCAAAATAGCCTATAAGTTAAGGTAAATAAGCTATATGAGTGAAAAAATTCATGAAATAGTTCTTCCGTGACTGAGTAACATATACGCCATCTTATTTTTAGATATTTATATAGATATACTGATATATTTATGTAAGGTACAGACATACAACTGATTATCATCAGTCCATTAATGTTCCACTGCTGGGTTCTAGTGTGCGTTGGGAAGGATTTTAGACAATAGTCCATAGTCCACCTCGCTAGTTAAATACTAATTGAAAGCCTATAGTAATGATAAGTGTATATATTACAATTGTTAATAAGAAATGAAATGAAATATCTTTATTTTGCATAGGCCTATATAGGCGTACAAATTTTCTTTTGTTTTGTATTACTTTGTTTTACCAACTTGTTTATTATAATAAAAGCTACCTCCAGTATCTTGCTCTACATTTGACTAAATTAGAGGCTCGTTTGGCAAGTTACGCTACACTTTGACATTTAATTAACTATTGAAATACATATTATCGCTCAGTCCCAAGCTACTTTGTCTTCTATGTAATCAGAGATTTTGTAATTACAGGACCTTTTAATACCTTCAATTACTGATGTTAAATGCTACTTAGATTAAAAAGAGAGGAAACCTGAAGACACTTGGGGACGTCAACTAGGAACAATACAAAACCACCCCATTATCCCAGCCGAGGGAAATTGTACCGGCATTGATTAACGTAACCATTAAGTCTCAGGTTGTAGCATGTCTTTTGTTTCAGTCTCCCACAATCTGTCTAGCCTTTTGCCTTGTCGGGAAAATCTTAGTTTTTTCTTAATTTCCGATGACTATGGCATATTTGAAAAGGTTTCTCGTGAGAGTTTAGACATACTCTTTCCAGTGCCAATTAAAGTTTAGACATACTCTTTCCAGTGCCAATTAATAATTTTTTTTCACATCTTTTTCTACGATCAATAAATAATTTAGCACCCAAAGCTGTCTTTCCTTGTTTAGCTATTTTCAAGGCTAAAGCCTAATACAATCATATTTCTTGCATATAGCGTAATTATATACCCATTTACATAAATGTGCATTGCTTATATCATCATCTTCGTTTGTCAGGTCTACAAATGTAATTCCGATGATGCAATATCCATTAATATCTAGGACATTATGTATTAGTTCATTCCGTTGCCGTTACAGCCGGAGTTTGTTTCGCTTTATAATTGTATTTTGCTCAGATATAAGTTATTGATATTGAACTTATATGAAGCGAGGTGTAATTTGGGTAAATTCGTCCGGAATTTTTCTCTTTTATTGATTTTAGCGAAGAGACAGGCTATTTAATCAGAAATTATTATCATCGTCTCTTGTTTTCAACCCTTAACCAGTCTCCAATGCATCGTCGACCTTGAGAAAGGGCTTTATAAAAAAGGATACGATATAAAAAAAATTAAAAGAGCCAAACGGAATCATAGAACACCTCTAAAAAGTTACTTTAAAACTGTGTTTATTCTGATTTTCTGTTCTAGAAAAAGTAAGTTTAACCGTTCAGCCATTGCACGCTGTCATAACGATAACTAAGGGCGGGGCGACAAGCTTATCCCAGAACCACGAAAAATCGCAAAAGTGTTATAAAACGCTAACGCTTATAGCCCTCGGGTTAGTCCGATGCCGTGGCCAAGCGGTCACCAAGATGGAAGCGGTAAACAAACATGAGGTGATCAAATGAGTTATTAATGGTGATATGTAGTAAGGTATATTCTGACTATAGTTTATTTTGTAAAGGCTATATAGGTCATTTGCTACTTCTATCGCATTAAACACCTAAAAACATGTCTAAACTTGATTTGAATTCATTAATAATAATAACCAAATGGATAAACAACATAACTTCCGTAATTAAGTAACTTCGACTCCAAATAAGCCATTTCTGCGAAACTTGAGACGTTGTGACATTTGTTGACATTTCGATAGTTTGCCGTCTGAATTAGCAAAATCAAGTTGATATAAAACATTTGGTATGAAATATACGATCCGATTGAGCACTTAGAATGGAAATTACACTGAATACATACAACTTCTATATTGTACACAATCTATCATAGACCTAACTATTGAATTGGTGCTTATAGTAATGTATAATTTTATTTCTTGTTATTGCCAATTTCCACGGTGGGAAATCGATTCATGGAATAAACTAAAGCACGCAAGGAATGTGTAAAATAGATACAAAACGACGATGCACTTCGCATTGAATTGAAAGCACGACATAGGACAAAAAGTTTATAGCAAATTGCAAATGCACTTTACACCGACCTGCCAACATTACTTACACGTTGATACAATAATTTCTTGTAAGCTATATATCTACACGATTGTCAGAAGGAGGGTAACGTTTTTCGAACATATGTCCAATTCTTTGGCACGCGCTATTGTCCAAACGGCTTGACGGATTGTTACGTTTGATGTATCATTAGAATCTTCTCAGTTTGACATAGGCTATATGATTTTTAAAAATGTCGACTGCAAACTTTTTGTGTTACTATTTTGAAGTACAGGTATTACTAGTTTATATGACGCGTTTTAAGTACGAGTTACTCATGTATGATTTGTTAACCATGTTGATTATTTCGCAGATCCATAAATGAAAAGTCTGTATTGATAATAAAACGATGAAATTTGATAATCCGCAGTAAATTATGAACTGTCGACTATTTTTAACCGACTTCCAAAAGGGAGGAGGTACTCAATTCGTCTGTATTATTTTTTATTCATTATGTTTCTTGGAGTGAAACTAATACGTATCCAATAGTTGTCATTTACTGAAAAAATATATAAATCAAAAAACGCAATTTGCTATAAACAAGAAAGTAAATAATGTCAACTTTTATTGTCAACATGTTGCAAAATAATATTCGTGTAACCTTTGCTTTAACCCTGACCCGGAAACCGAAATTACTTTCGTCCAAAAGTAGGTACAGTATAAGTATTCATTCATTCGGGGAAATGCACTACAGGGTTAACTGCTTTTTAGGCATTTTAAATATCTGTTAAGTGGCAGCAATTTTTTGTTGAAATATTTCATTGAATGAAAGAAACGTGGCACATTGTATTTAACTTTTTTTTAAAATTGACTGTTAGTTTTGACTTATTTGATTGAATAACAGGAACATTGTATTTTACATTTTATATTAGTATTATCTCCATTGTCGTCAACCCACTATTGTCCCACTGCTGAACGGGTCTTCTCTCAGAATGAGAGTTACAGGCAATAGTCCACCGCACTGGTCAAGTGCGAATTGGTAGACTTCACACAACTTTGAGAACTCCTTTTTTTAGAGAACACTCAGGTGTGTAGGATTCCTCACGATATTGTCCTTCGCCGTTAAGCAGTGATAATTAATTTCTAATACGCACACGATTAGAAAAAGCCGTGGTGCGTGCCTGGGATTTGAAACTCGGACCCTCGATTGAGAGGCCGAGTCTCAACCATTCGGCTATCACTGCTCCTATGACTCCATTAGTCAATATAAAAGTGTAAAAAGCTGCTTCGTAAAGTTTATGTTGCAATATAGTACTGATTATAAGTCATTAGAAGAGCAAGGCATGGCATGGTAGCCTACCCCAGAAAATAATATAGTCGAAGTACAGTTGGTATCAAAATTCCCAAAAAGTACGCAAAACAAAAAATCCTATTAATTAAGCCAACAGCAAATCCATAAGCTATCCATTTGATCTACAGAATACAAACAGTGAACACCGCAGTTCTATTATTTTTGACCGACTTCTGTTTCAGTTGAAATCCTTTAGTTTCATCGTAACACAATACATATCTGTAATTAGTAGGTAAATAGAGCGAATCCTACTTGAGCTCGGTTTCAGATGTACACTGACAGTTTAACATAAAATGGACAGTACCTTTGCTATTTCTTTTCTGTTTCATCGAACCTTTCAGACCGAATCGCTATTGTTTTACACTTTCACTGTTATGGAAACGCTTAAAGAGGTGTAACAAGTGTTTCCAGAGTTGAACCATGTAAACAGTATCCCTGTTTACCTCTTTATTTGGTGTTTAAGTCATCGTCAAACCATTATTGTCCCACTGCTGGGCACGGGCCTTTTCTCAAATTGAGAGACATTCAGGCCATAGTCCACCGCGCTGGGCAAGTGCAAATTAGTATTATATACATATATAGTATACTCCGTTAATCTCGCGACTCCGCTTGTTACGGTCATGTTTATCGCGGTAATGTGTTAATCCAGGTCACAAACTATATGTATGTGTGCCAAATTTCAGCGAAATCTGATCAGTAATTTTTGCGTGAAAAAGTTACAAATGCACATACATTGTCACTAACTTTTGCCTTAAGAACATTAAATAAGAAATAAGATATGTATATAAAAAATAATGTTGACGTATAAAAATTCAGATCTGAAATTTTTCGTGGCGGTGATGTTAATGGTATCCATTATACTGTATCTGGCCATATTTTTGTCACCTACTTAACTCATAATAAAATCCTCGAAAAAGCTAGTTATAATGAATAACAAAAAACTTTAAGTAAAAATACGAGCTTATTCATGTACAACATTTAGTTGAATCTTATCACCAAGTGATTACTTGGTCAGTTATCATACAATGTTATCTCGACAACACGTCTCGGCAAGCTCTTAGAACAAAAGATCATCGCGGGTTCGTCGGACCAGTTAATTGTGTACGATATTTCGTCCAAGTTAGTATAGTTAGTAGTAAGTTACTAATTTGTGGTTAACCATATCGCAAACTTTTATTATTTCGATTTTTGAAGGCAGAATTTTGAATCACGCTGAAATTATTTACATACATTCAAAACGTATCTGCAACTCAAAGTAAAAGTAAAATGTGATAAAAAATATCCGCTTGACCTTAATATTGCAACAATGAATGTAAAGTGCACCTATTACAATTAATGTAATCTAAATATGATCTACTTTCAAGTGCTTTATCGCATGAATATGTAGTCTATATTTTTTTTAACAAAAAATACAAACCAACTTCTACGTCATCAAAAAGCTAAAAAAATGTAATATATGTTAGTTTCTTACATACACAGTACATAGTTCGAAGTCGGCGCTCAACATATTTTGTTAGATTACAGCGACAAATCTACTCGTATATCCTCCGAATGTATATGGACGCCTACTACAGAACACCTTTAAAATGAAAAAAAATTGTCCAAATCGGTTCACCCAGTCGAAAATTCCGAAGTATTTAAAATAAAAACAATACAGTCGAATTTAAAACATCGTCTTTTTTTGAAGTCGTTTAAGAATGAGCTCTTTATAATACTGCGTATCTAGTCACATAGGCCTCTCTCAAGGAGCGCTACTGTCTTCTGTCTTTCTAAGTTTTATTTGTTTCTTATTTTAATAATGATGAATTTAAAATATTTTTTTTTTCATTAGAAAAATTGTATAATACATATCTTTCTGAATTTAAATAACTCATAAGCCATAATACAAAATAAAAAATTAAACAATGACAACGAATATTTTTAGTTACCGAAGCTTT
>DWNE01005124.1:0-14337 GCA_018249875.1 Cecropterus toxeus | reverse complement strand
ATCATTTGTGAAAATTTCAGCTTTCTAGCTATCACGGTTTATGAGATATAGCCTGGAGACAGACAGACAGACGGACAAACAGCTGAGTCCTAGTAATAGGGTCCCGTTTTACCCTTTGGGTACGGAACCCTAAAAAACATTAAGTGTTGCATACATGTCGTCAAAGCGTTCAAGTTACATATCAGAAACGATAACTCTTTTCTAATATGTATAAGGTTATTTCAGTTAATTATACTGTAAGGATTATTTTTGTATAATCATAGAGCTAGGAAACAAATGTACCGTTTATATTGCAGACTTTTCGATACAAACATGTTACGTAAATAGGAATAGAACGAATAGAGGCATAGTCATTTTTATTTATTTACATATCAATGGGCGAGCTCTAAAATTGTATCACATAGCTTTCAAAGTGACTATTGGCAATCGACGCACCATCAAAGCGAAATTCTCTTCTATTCACTGCTATATCTATATTTGCTCCGTCGCATATAATATGAAAAAAATAAAAAAGTGGAAATAAAATCGATAGGGAATATGTCTCACCAGCCGCGATAGGAAACAGATGAAACCAAAAGATAAGATATAAAGATAAATAAAAGTATACAGATATATTGATAAATGTGATCTACGTTGTTATTTAAAGTTTGAAGATCACATCTAAAATGTATAGCGTTTCACCAAACATTTGAAGTATTTTGTGGTTTAAATCATACGTATGTAAATTTATTGGTTAATGGAAATAAAATTATACTACGAATGAAATATTATATTGGGTGTGTTGGACAAAAGTATGTATTTCGCCATTATGTTGCGGCGGCAATTTTTAAATTACAACAATATTGATTACATATAATTGCATTGTCATCAGAACTTAAGGTTTGTTCCAAATTTCAGCTCAATCGGACACTGACAAGTGGGCTTAATTCAGCTTGCAAGATTTGATCCAAACATACTTACATACAAACATTGCAAGTTAAATAAAAGCTTTTAAAAACAAAATAAATAGACATATTTACATCAACGCATCTTAGCTTTGGAAAACACAGATACCATTTATAATTTATTTTAATATCTACAAAATACACAATGTGTATTTTTAGGCGTGGATAAGGATTAACGTAAAACCTATATAGTAATAATCTAAATAATACCATTACATATACTGAGCAACTAAGGGAAATGATCACTACTTAAACTTTCTAGTCGAAATTAAAATCGTTTAATCTAACACTCGCGCAACGCTAGCGGTAATACAAAGCTTTAAAAGCTGTGCCAGGCTAACATGGGACTTAAAGTAATTATTGGCTGCCACGTGGGAAGCCGTGGGATAGATGGTTTTAGAAGGAAAACGATGTTCGTGGAAATGTTAAAGAAAAGTACTGGAACTGAAATTAGCTGTTGCTATTGATGGAATATAATAGATTTTGTTACGTTGTGTGTGTGTTACTGTATAGGTTATTATCCGACAGAAGGTTAATGTTTTTTGAGCGTATGTATATATGTATTCTTGTTTGTATGTATGTCCATTTCTTTGGCACGTGCTACAGTCCAAATGGCATGACGGATTGTAATATACGACATATTGTTAGAATAGTCTCCGTTTGGAAAGTGACATAGAATATATAATGAAAAAAATGGCAGCTACAAAAGGGGAAGGGGGCGAAACGACTTTATTTATTATCTCGGCAATATGGGTATCAATTGAAAGTTAATACCATTCTAAAATAATTTATATGATAATACTTTTACTTCACTATTTTCTCGATTTTTTTAAAGCGTTAAATTAAATGTATCATTATAAAAAAAAAAAACCTTCAAAGTAGTCGTGTTTTTTGTTTTACTATTATTATCAATGTTAATAGTATTGAACTGTACAATAAATAATAAGAACCAAGCAAATGAGTATCGACCCATGTAAATCGTTCATTTTGTCAGCAATAGCTTATATTTTATAAAATTTCCCAAAACCACTATGACGAACAGTTTGTTGTACGGTGTTGTGCATTGATACATTTTTATAATCTTCTTTGTGTCTTTTCTTATTTTAATATGTATGTAGGAAGATGGTGGATCTCTCTGTGGTTCAATTCCATAAGCGCTACCGCCCGCCGCTTTGATCTCTGCCTAATAACAGCTGTGTTATGCCCTGCTGGTATATAGTCTGGAGAGTGTGGTAAGGGTAACATAATTATTTGAGGCGTTCCAACTCAGCCTTCAGGGGTAGCAACGCAGCTAAAATGTGGTAAGACATTGATATTATTTGGGATACTATTAGGTGGACTGCTAGCTCGTATTTTAATTCCATATTGTATAACTTTGAAGACTTGAGAATAAATATATTTTTATTCAAATTCTGCCGATTAAATTTATTCAATTATCATAATTGTGTGACTTGCTTATATTTATTATCTCAGTTTACACCCATTTGTAGAAATAAAACTTTGTATAAATGCTTCGCGCAAACCCTAATAAAAGTAATTTGATTTCTTAAGCCACATTTAACTTTAATAATGGGTAAGTGGATAGAAACAAATGAATGCAGTTAGTTACGAGTTGCTTAAGAGAAAGGAAACTAATGCTTACTTTATAAATCTTCGTGCTCCATTACTATTATGGGTGGCCTTATTAACTAAGTTAGAAGAGGGTCATGTTTCTCGGATGTATGTTTGTATAAAAATGTATGAGAGTTTAATGAATTTGTTGTGACTGCGTTAACAGATTTAATTGTTAGCGTTGATTTAATGAAATATTTGGGACTCTTACCTTAAGTTTTTTTTTATGTAAATATGAAGTAGCAAACGAGCAAGCAGCCCACCTGATGGTAAGTATAGAACAGGGGTTTTATATGAAGTCTATCACATATGTGTTGCTACTCCCGAGGACTGAGATGGACGCCTCATATAAAAGTGAGCCGACAACCGCACCCTTTCACCGAAACGCAAGATCTGCTTCACGTTAGAAATATGTAGGTGTGGCGGTGGCACTTCCCCGGTCGAACTACATTGGTTCTACCACCTGGTAAAATTTAAGATGTGGCTTAGTTATGTTTTTTTAACTTTCTTTATTCGAATTTCTTAAGTAATGTTCATATCAGTAATATAAGGTGTACGCGTAAGGCGTTTAGGCTAACATTTAGTAATCAATTACAACTTTGTTTTATTATTATAACTGCAAGCCAAAACAATTAAAAACTATTAAAGTCTACAATAGTAACCAAAGTAACTAAATCAGTAAATATGGCTTTAAAATTAATAGTGTTTATACATATAAACAAACATATTTTTAGTAACAGGAATTACACAAAATTTATAACATTTTAAATTTGGTTGCGGTTCCGTACCACAAAGCCACAACGCATGTTAACCGTAACACGAGTAAATAACAAGCCTCTACATTGCTCTACATCAGCGGTCGGCAACCCGCGTCCCGCGATCTCTTTTTTAATATTAGTGATCTAGCGACCACATCCCTCAAAAAAAGGTGAAAACTGTTTTACGGTATAAACGACGACCCACGTGGCGAAACGGTCACCATACCGGTCTTACACGCAGTGGGTCCCGGATTAGATCCCCGGACATACAGAAATGTGAATGATGAGTTTAAATTTCTGTTCTGGGTTTGTATTCGTCTTTGTGTGTCCCTGGCATCCACGACACAGGAGAAGATCCTACTGTGGGGCTATGAAAGTAAAAAGCGTTTATGTTTAAAACGTTAAACGTTTATGTTATAAATAAGTATATATAATGTGTGGTATAGCTCCAGGGTCTAACTACGTTAGTTCTACCATCTGTCATTTGCTAGTGGCCCACGAGTCTTCCTAGAATATTTATTTATTTATTTATTTTATTTATTTATATCTTTGAAACACCTTAAATTAAGGGTTACAAGGGTAAACTTATTGCCTAATGGTATTCTCTGCCAGTTAACTCTGGGCGATGGCGATAATTTGTGGTAGGCATATAAGTAGTAAATACAAACTACCTGAATTGATTTTTGATAGACTTAAAATATATATACATACATACGTATTATGGCCCATAGCTTTTTATAAAGCCACTTTTTTCGTCTTCACTATTTTTTCTGGATGACGGTTGCCTCTTTTACACGATATTTTCTTTTCTATCAAATTTTATTAGCAAACAAATTTGTATGCTGTAAAATTTGAAAGGTAGTTGTTAAGCCATAGAAAAGGTTTCCGATCGCTGCCCTACATTATAAACAAACAGTATAGCATACGTCACAAATTTTACATATTATTATAAATGCAAATAGTTTAAGTAATTTATTACAATGTGAACGGCATTATCACTTCAAGTCGCTTTGCGGGAATTATATATGTAATACGGTCTGCGTCACAAGTTTCTGCGCTAACGCCTGGCGCCATAAGAAGAATTATGCAAACTTGTAAATATTTAAGAACTTTCATCGGAGATGTACTGATATAAGTAATTTTCATAAGCTCATTTTTGACTTACGTCGTAGAAAGTTTTTTTTAATAATAAATTTAGTGGTTGCTGCCACCCATGGACATCTGTAAGCGACCTCATATAGAACAGGGATTCTCAAGTTGATCACAGATTCAACTTGATCACAGATGCGTTGCTACTCTCGAGGACTGAAATGATCGTCTCATATATTATTATAAGTGAGCCGGCAACCACACCCTTCCACCGAAATGTAAGGCTTGCTACACGCTAGAAAGATTGCTTTTTAGTTAAAATAAAGTTATAAGGGACGACCTAAAAGAGCTGATCAACGTTCTTCGAAGTGCTCGCTTAGAAATTGATTTTTGATGTTTCTCAGATAATACTCGTCTGTCCAGGTTTTAGAGGGCAAAATATATAACACTTGAAATATTACTTAAATTTTAAGAGTTAACCTTTAAGCGTTTTTAAGGTGATAGAATGAATATAGTTTTATTTCGATGGAAGGGTGAGGTTGCCGACTCACATTAAGATGAAGCATCTGAGCCATCAGAAGTAGTCGGGTATCTGTGTCTTGAGATAGAACGTCTCTTTTATATGGAGTTGCATTCAGTTTTTTATCAGTGGAAGTGACAATTACTATCATATGGTCTGCATGTTCCTTTGTTACTACAAAGGAACATGCATAACAAAGGAAAATAAAGTATCATTTTATTAATAAACAGATGCCGTATCTAAGTGCGTGAAAAAGTATTTGTTTTTACGCCAATATTTTCGTATACTTATAATTAAATATGCTTACCGTGTGCTTCATATGATTTTATACTAATATCATCGCGGAATTGATCAAATGTAACGGTTATTCACGACATTCAGTTTTTAAATCTATCTATTGCTAGTGTTTCGACTCATGGATTACAAGAATTCGTTTCAATAATTATGGCTACGGCCAAACAGTTTAGCCATCCATCTGTTTTTTTAAGGTACCGTATGCCGTGGGTGTAACGTCGGGTTATGTGGGATTTTCACCTCACTAAAACCCCTCGCTGGCTATCCTGGGTTCTGTGTGGAAAACTTCGGGATCTGCAACGGAACGCAACCGCAAAACATAATACTTTTTTTCCTCCTAATATTTTATTTTTTCCCTAGCCAAACCAGTTTATACGTTTTTTTGTCAAAAATAGTTGGCAACCCTAACCGTAGCCCTATTCTGGTCCCGGAACTGCAGGGACAATCAATTTGCTCCCACCCACATACTCGTTACTTATTAAAATACGACTAATCATTTTTTAAAAAATACAGCTAATTGGTAAAATTTATCTGTGAAAGAAATTGAAAACGATATTTGAATTTATACCAACATTTACAATAATAATATTTCCCTAACGTTATCCAAGGCGTCGAAAAGGTTGATTTATGGTATTGACCTTTTGTTTTGTCAGATTTTTCCTCATCTGTGCCCGCTCACGCAATCCGCTCTAAGGCTAAATACTGAAATACGGTTTACTATTGACTTTATTTGGTTTTTCGCTGATTTTTCACACAAATTGCGTTTGCTGCGATGAGAGGTCCGTAAGATATTTTTACTTAAAGTATTAAAATAAAAATTACAATTAAAAACATATAATCTAACCCTTTTCTATCTAAATCGGAATGTAATATAGTAGACTGTTTTTAGGGCTCTGTACCCAAAGGGCAAGAGCGTGACCACATTACTAAGACTCCGCTGTCTGCCACCAGGCTGTACCTGTATCTCATGAGCTAATCAGAAAAAGAAGCAGTTTCATAGATGATGTGTTTCCGTTATAACAACACAAAAACGGAATGAAATACAGATTTAGCGGGAGCTCTTATACAACAGACGTGATTTTTTGCCGTTTTGTATAGATGAGACGGAACCTGTCATGCTCGAGTTCGACTCGCAGTTGGCCGGGTTTTTTAATTATCTTAAAAACAAGGCACGGGGTGACGCGACTGCTGTCTATACGACTTGATCAGCATTGTATCAACTTTTCAATCTATTGAATAGGTGCGGTCGGCGTCAGCTATCTTTCTAGCGTTCGGCAACGTAATTCGCAATAAACAAAGTTACTTTCCAAATAAGGTTTAAAAGTGTTAACGTATCTAAATACGAATATATAATAAGACTGTATTACTTTTCATTTTTTTTAAACTACCATGATAACAGCATGGATGAATAACCTTTCATTCCGTGAAAAGCATGCATGAAATTTAACCAAGAGTTAACATCAAACTTCCCATCGCAATATTGCTTAACTTTCTAGATCGGTTACAATGAACATAAGCCGAAGCGTTAAACTTCATTTTAGTGATTGTTGCATTATCAATTCATTGTTTATAAAATAGTTATTTTAATATAACATAACCGATAGAACAACACGTTATTTAAAGAATTACTGTGGTGGCTAAATATGGGTACGGTTAGACTAAATTTAACAAAAATTTAAAGCCACAATAAACAGTGTAGAGATTGTTCTTAAATTATTAAAACATAAAAACATTTCAATGTTAACAAATTAAAGTTAAAAACTCGAACCAATTCGTTACTGACTTCCGTAGCCGGTATTCGTCTAATCGATAACCAGCTTAAAGTTCATAATGACATTTTTCTCACTCGATTTGCACGCAAAAGTCGAACGAACGAATCGTCAGGTCCGACCGCAATTAATTTACGCGCTGAAAGAAATTAAAGGGTTGTGATTAAAAGGGTAAAACGCGGTAGTATTTTTTTGGTTCAATCCCATTGACTGACTTGTTTACGGGTTTATGATTTGTCCTTACTAGTTAATTTAAACACACACACACACACACACACACCACACGCACACAATAACATACATATGGTACCTGTGTGTAATTTAGTGACAGGTGTATGATTAATAAATAAAATGTAAATCCGTTATTGGCTTCAGGTTTATATAGTATGTTAAGTATGTTTGCAAAACGTAGCTGTGGATTTTTTATAAATAAATAAATAAAACAAAATAAAAAAAATATCGTAGACCTTAAGTATTACGTTATACGAAGTACAGATAGGAGATTGACGGGATTTTTTTTATCAGAATGAAGTAGCAACTAGCATGCAATCCACCTGATGGTAAAATGGTTAATGAGTCCCTGGGACATCAGCAAGCAACATCATATAGAACAATGGTTCTATCTGGAGTCTATCACAGATGTGCTGCACTTCTAATTTCATTAGAAAAGCAGTACTTTTGCACATGATGTTATATTATGAGCCTTATGTATAATTATGTCGGCAGCAGCTGTCTGTCCATTAAAAACAGATGACGTCACAAGTACGCACGTTTGACGATATCGAATGATCGCCCCATCTACCTGCTATTCCTACAAAGACGGTGTGAACCCTCAATCACTACGCAATATTTATATGTGAAAAAAAAACCCTCCGCCTCGCTGCCAATACCCACCCCAGGACCCCCACGTCTTCACGTGGGGCGGAAGCTCCCTCATGCATAGGGCTCGGCCCTCAACATGATACCGCGGGGCCCACAAGGTCCGGCGCGAGGCAGTCTGCAGTCACTACGCATTTGACTCGGAAGCGTCGCGGTGCACGGACCACTATCTGTTGCAACAGGCTGTCCTTGCCCTCACTACTATCATTTAGCTGTAATTTGTCTATAATTCCTGAATTGATAAGATATTCCCTTACTACCACTTCTGAGGTTTGGCTTTTCGGCCCTCCGGCCTTCCAGCTTCGCCTGTCGGTCTTCTCCTTTTTATTTCCGACAAATATATTTGTTCATTCTCTGTGCATAAATAAATGAATAAAAGTGTATTGTTAGTAATAACAAAATGTTTCTAACCCCACGCGTCACAATTTTAATCACCCTCGAAACAGCGCCGTGTTCCCGACACGGATTTAATTGAAAAACGATTTTGCGGCTTGCGAAGGAAAATTATTTTTCAACTTGAACTTATTAAACCGCTCCAGATTAGCTTTAAGGGAAATATTAATTTACTTGGTTCTCTCCTCTAGAGGTATCATTATGCGGGCGTCGTAAGGCTGTGTTTCGACAACTTGTACTTGCCTGTAGATAATTTCGTTCATTTGTAGAAGTGAACGTATCTCGCTTTGAAAATATACAAGTACAATAATGTGAATCTGTGTCGCAATAATGTCTGCCTAGTCTTTTTTATGTGTTTGAAGCAGCAAACGATCATGCAGTCCACCTGATAGTAAGTGGTTATAGCGTCCATCGACATCTGCACGCAACTTCATATAGAACGGGGTTTCTACCTGAAGTCGATTACAGTTGCGTTGCTACTCCAGAGGACTAAGATAGTCCTAAGAGAGCCGCTTATTTTGGCTGTGAATTTCATACAATTTTGCTATATCGATTTTTATTAAAAATGCAGTTTAGTAAAAAGTGTAATACTTTAACTGTGTGTCTATTTATTTTTCCTCATTTACTGAAACTGGCAGTAAAACGCCCATGCATCAAAACCACGAACGAAAAACATATAAAAATGAGTAAAGCAGTAATATTTTTTAGCACTACAAAAATTGAATCTCATCTTTTGAAACATCGTGCTATCGTGACATTGGAGCTCATCGATCAAGCTACATCTTGGCAACGGTTTCCAGGGAATTTGTGTGAGATGAATGGTAACTGATACGTGGCATGTGTGGCTCGTAAGCCAACAGATATGATAAGCGGATTTTGTGTTAGTCGACCAGAAATGTATGGTTCCATTTTTGATGCTGTCATTATTTCACTTTTTAACTACTTCATCCATTCATCTGCCTTTTGAGATCGACTGTTGTACATTTGGGAGGGCTTAACCTTCCAAATGTACTTGACATGCACGTTAATGGCTGCAGTGGAAGTTGATGTTATACACCAAAACATTTCTACCCGTTTTCTGAGTTTGTCCGTTAGTCTCCTCATACAACATCCAACGCACGAGATTGAAGAGGAACGGTGCTATTCCAGACAGACACCATACGGCAGTAATTACCAATATGAAATTATTTTATGATTTTTAAATCCAATTACATTCTTTGCGTTTTAGACATTGTGATTTGTGACTAACAGTTTTCTAGTTGTCAATAAAACGGTGTCAGAAAACATCATAAAGTTAACTAATTAAACT
The DNA here is from genome assembly GCA_018249875.1 of Cecropterus toxeus. NCBI lineage: Eukaryota > Metazoa > Arthropoda > Insecta > Lepidoptera > Hesperiidae > Cecropterus > Cecropterus toxeus. Next base: position 4,771 of record DWNE01005124.1, on the reverse strand, counting down.
AATATAAACTATGTACAATTAAAGTTAGTGATAATGTTTGTTAGTTAGTAATAATGTTATGTGAATTTCTTTTAAATATAATTATAATTTTTGCAACTCAAAAGTTTGTGATATTTCGTGTTGTAATTATCGTGTTTGCCTTTTTGAAATATTCTTACGGAGAAGTGAACGTGGACCGTCGGTGTCGGCGTCACCCATACAAGAATTACAACCGTACGAACGACGCAAGGAAACTTAATTAAGGTCCGGGGTTCGTTTCCGGAGCTTTGTAGTGGGACGAGAAATTATTCAAATTCAAAGAAACGCGAAATCAAGAGGGAATCGGCGGTATGCCGCGTAATTATTCATTTGCATTCGGGATTTGGTTTTCGGAATACCTTTGAGTTGGCCGCTGAGCCGCGGATGTCAAAGGCGGTTCGGATTTGTTATTGATTTGACGGTGCTTTGGTGGTGGTTTTACACGATATGAAACGCGTACGAATCGTTAAATATATACAATACTGATTTTTTAACAACTACCAGCTATGTATATCTTAGTGGCTACACTCGGCATCGCCATCGTAGACCCGAGGTTAGAATCCCCGGGAATCTCAGATGTTTTTCAGTTATGTGCATATTAAAAGTTGATTGTCGCTTGCTTTAACGATGAAGGAAAAGGAATCCAATTAGTTATATGCGTATTAAAATTACTTATGATGAATAAAAACATCATGAGGAAATCTGCAGACCTGAAAGTTCTTAAATGATCTCCAAGATGTCTGCAAGAAACCAATTCGCACTAGTGCAGCGCGGTGGACTATGACCTTACCTCCTTATACTCTGTAAGTCTTACCTTATACTTATACTCTGTGTGTCTGATAAGACACCCGTGCCCGGCAGAATAGGATGCCGATGATCCTATTGCAGTTTGATTTCAACATCTGGTTATGCGTAAAATCGAAATCAGTACTCCCCTATGAAATCACGTATCATAATATAAATGTATTTGTCAAATAACAATAAAGAAAAAAAATATATATAACTCTAGTCTTATTTTTTTCAATTCCACTGTTTGTTCGCGCTAAACCAAAACATTAATTGTTATGAGGTCAAATACAGTATAGGTGGCGTTCGATACGTAACGTATTGATCTTATTTATTGCCCTCTTCCTTACTACTATTTAGCGATTCTCACTGGCAACAGGCCAATGGGGTAGATTTTTTGCCGCTCCAAGTGTCGTTGTCTTCAATGAGCGTGGATCGTAATCGACCGGAAAGTTGCCATAAATCTTTCATCCTATCTTTTCGACTGTTTATATTTGTATATTGATGAGACATCTCATTTCCGATTGCTATCTCATTATTATTATTAAGAAATGAATAGTGATTTTAAACAATGATGACATAGTTTCACCGACTTAGTGTGATCGCAGGTCTTCCACGGTTCCAGGTTCGATTTGTAATCTAAATGACGAATTTTTGTTTACGTTCTGAATTTTGTATAGACTTCATAATGCCTAGCGTATTCCATATATACAATTTTAGCCCAATATTTATTACCTTAAGTTTACGGAGAGATTCACAAAATATCGATCGGTCAATAGAAGAAACTAGAAAACGAGTATATAAATAATTACGACTGGATTGCCTATGCGCTTTGAAGGCGACTAAACTGTTTGATCGCTATGAAATCGTACAAGGACACAAGTCCACCCGACTCGATCAGGTGGACTGCACGCTTGTTCACGATTTCCATAATATAAAGAACTGTATATGTGTCCTAGGCCTTTTTTGTTCTCGAAGGGGAAGCCTTCAAAAAGTACATGACGCCGTTGGAGCGACGGCTGGTTATGGAGGATTTCTACCACACTAAAACTCCCTAGGTGGACGTCTCAACGCCGCGATCTCCAAATAAACGCAGGGAAAAGCAAAAAAGAAAGGGCTCCAGGTAAGTGGCTGGGCGCACCGAAACGTGTGTTCACCGCAAGCGGCTGGGACCACAAATACCACCGTCCTTCCCGGGGTCGCCTGACTGGACGGTTCAAGCTCATTTTCTTGCGGCTCGCGATCCCAGAAGCCCCTTTTCAGTCGCCTCACACAGCATGCAAGATACCGTAGCCCTATTCTAATCCCGGAACTGGAGGCAAATATGTGCTAGGTCTAAAATTCTGGTTAAAGTTATGTAAACGCAAATAATTATCATATCTATATATGATATATCTAATTATAATATCTGAAGGTACCACTACATGTCCGTCCTGTACGCAATGTACGCATAATGACAAGAGCATGTCCCCGAGCGGTTACGATCGATTACGTGCCATCAATCACCGGAGTCTAAACACCGCTGCCGGCTTTTGTCTATTTTAACACGCTCTTGTACGCTTCGCTTATTTGTAACTAGCAAACTTAGCATGTAGACTATACTCTGGATGGTGTTTTAATTCATTTTTAAAAGTCCCTAAAAATATAAATGGTTGCTTTAAAGACGCTTCAAAGACGCTCTCTACACTCATAGCCCCACACTAGCATTTCCTCTGTGTCGTGGGTGCAATGGACACACAAAGACAAATACACAAACACCCAGACCCAGAACAGAAATCTAAACTCATCATTCAGATGTCTGTCTGGGCGGGGATCGAAACCAGGTATAGTGACCGCTCCGCCTCACGGGTCGTTGTTGCAAGATACCACCGCCATAGCTATTTCTGGCTCTAGGTAGTTGTTACGTTTTTATAGAAGGATGTGATAGCCAATGAAGGTATTTGCCTAATAATAGCAATATTAGGCGCTGCTGTATTCTGGTCTGAACAGTGTAGTTAATGAATCACTTACCCGACGGGTTCCATCTTGGTTCTCAAGAGTAAGAACGTATCTGCGGCCAACACAATATTAAACTATGATCTTATTAGGGGTTGTTTTGTATCAGTGACTCACTCACCATCAAATGGACTGCATGCTCATTTGCTACTACTCACATTATGATGACGACCCGACGTGGCGGAGCGGTCACCATACCGGTCTTACACGCAGTGTGTCCCGGGTTCGATCCCCGGCCAGACAAATGTGAATGATGATTTTAGATTTCTGTTCTGAGTCTGGTTGTTTGTGTATTCGTCTTTGTGTGTTCATGGCACCCACAATACAGGAAAAAATCCTAATGTGGGTCTATAATAGTAGAAAGCGTTTATATTATAAAAAGGTAACTCCCATATTTAGGTCTTAAAACGAAATATAGGTTAGGTATCTGTAAATTCTATGCCCTATATACGCTTACCCAACTAGGTAAGCACTGACATGATCACATTCGCGTCGTCCATCACCCGTGTCCAAACGCGCTGTTGCCGCACGTTGCTTTTGTGCGTTTTATTACAACTGGATGGAAAAATGAGAAGTATTTTCTCGTAGCAAAAGTAAAACTACATACATCTAAAGTATGGACCATTATTTGTTTGCTGGTTGCATTAAGAAATGCCATTAAATTTGATAGTTACCAATTTTTTAGACGCAATATTCACTCTTTTTATAAAATTTAGGCGGAAAATCAACGTGCAGAGTATATACAGACTGTGATCACTGCCTATGGACAATATAACCGACTCCATGTAAAACAGAAGTTTAATTTACATCAATCAAGTCAAGATCCCGGTTATTAAACTAAAGATGGTCGCTTTGTATTTAAATTAATTGACATCAACATTCTTCCAACGCATGAACTGGTTCCTGTTAGATATAGGCTTGATGATCGTATTTCTCCAATTGAACTTTACTGGTTTATCACCTTTTAAAAGTTTGGGAGCCAATTTTTTTTAATTTGTAAATCATTTATCAAATGTAACTTTTCTTCCTTTATTGAATAGAACCAAATCCTTCTATAATCCTTTATTGAATATGAGAAAATTTTTCATGCAAGAAATTACTTAATTACTCATTAGTGCTAGACGCATATCCTATCCAATGTATTTATGTCAAAACTCGTAACACGCCTTGTAACCGGATATCCGGCTACCGTGAAACTGGACAGAACCAGTCAATAGAGCCTGATCGTATTAAGGCATAGGTGTTAATCGAGGGCAGCGGTTCTCAAACCATATGCACGTAACAGCAATATGTTAAATATAAACACCTAGTGATTTTTATTTTGAATGACGACGAATTTACGTAGTTTGATACCCATAAATATATCAAATATAAATTATATTAAATGTATCTTCTTATCTAATAAATTATTTCATTGGCAATCTTAAAGAGTAAAGAAATATATATCGTCATATCTACATTAATTTATCAAATATTAAACCAATAAATTTAATTTAGGTTTAAATTAAGCATATTTTAAATATCTACGAAAATATTAAGATAAATCAAGCATATTTTGTTTATAATTTATAACTTATATAAGTCACATAAATTTATTATTTGGTACTATTCAAAGATTGTGGTACGAAATAACTTTGAGAAACATAGACTTAAAGGCTTAATTAAACCGGCCGTGTTACACACTCGATGAGTGAGCGCCGCTGGACAACGAGACACTGAACTGTGCAGATGCGTCGAAACTACCCCTAACGTTGAACTAGCGACGCCCCGCGGTTGCACGCGTATTTAATTATATTGTCTCTACGTGTTACTGTAGAACATTTTATGTACCTAAATTAAAAAAAAAAACACACGCCTTCTACACTCATAGCCCCACATTAGGATTTTCTCCTGTGTTGTGGGTGCCATAGACACACAAAGACGAATACACAAACACCCAGACCCAGAACAGAAATCTAAACTCATCATTCAT
>DWNE01005123.1:0-14338 GCA_018249875.1 Cecropterus toxeus | reverse complement strand
TGGTAAACGTGACCGAACCTGGCAGAGTCCCAGGAATAAGCTAGTGGCAGATAATCAAGGCAAAAATTACTCTCGACTTGACAATAAAATACATAGTACATTTTAACGACCATAATTTTTACGAGTCCTGTAGTTTTTTTAGGATCATCAAATTATATCAAAATAGCTGTTACGCGGCCGCATTATAAATGCTATTTATCTTTAACAAATAGATGATAACATGACGATGTGAGGAGCAAACAAGTGTCGCCTGCAATGTTTGGTTTGATATTTCTGAAGCTACTTTACTCGTACGTTCAGAATGTTTCTAACGACTCCTTTGTTCTTTTAAATAATGAAAGTATTGAGATTTCTTGCGTGTCGCGTTAGGACTACATTGAATCTTTAATAAATAAAAGTTGAATGGTACGAGTGTCATTTGTCTTTCAGTCCTCACGGGCTTATCTATGAAGCGGTTGAACCGGTTTCGACTGAACTTTCACAGAAAGATAATAGACAGCAGAGCACCATACATAAATATAAGAAATAGTGCCTCTGCTTAAGACCGTAAAAAGAACAGCACGCTGGCGGAACCGCAAGCGTGTTCTCGCACATATCAAGTATTGTATACTTAAACATAAAAATTAAATTAACATATACATCTTATATAACATGCGTATTTTAAATATCCGCACATATATCGTAAAAAAACTCGTATGTAAATTACATTTTACATTTGCTAAGATTACTTTTATTATTTACTATTTGATAATTTTATATTCGTATTTTTACACTTATTTGCTTCAAGATTTGTTTGTATTCGTGAATGAAACGCGCTTTTGATCAAAATTATTACATAAGTAAACGTGAATTTTAGTAACTGGTAACACGTAAACTCTGATTACTCTTAAAGAATTTTATGAGAAAATATTAACATAGCTAAAGTTTATTTCGCATTAGTTTTCGTTTGCGTCTGATTTAATTCGCGCTTCAATTTCGTTTTGAAAACATCTTTAGTGTGAACAGTTTTCTTATTTATGATTTAATTAATTACAGATATCAGATTGTTCATGACCGCACGAGCACTTCCAAAATATTTTCGAAGTTCACCAGATTGATCCAATGAGATACATTTGTGGCCCGAATTTGTCACGGTCACGGCTCTCTCCATTATAAGTTCGTTACATCGCTCTCCTTGATATGCGGTCAGCCAGTAATAAAAAATGCGTCTATTGGACCGTGAGTCATTGAAGAAAATCAACGAGTAATCTATGACGAAGGGAATAGGTATTTGGTCTGTGCAAGATAAATTTAAAAGGTTTCATAAAAAAGGGAATGGTCGGAAAGCTTATTAGTCACCGTATGCTAGAATCAGTACAATACAGATTGATCTGAAAAATCTTCAAACATGTTACTTTTGATGATGAACAGTAAAGTTTCATCACGAAGAAAATTTCGAACCATTGGACATCTCTCTCGGCTAGAAATAAAAGATTTGAAGTGAGACATTTAATATTTACGTAGCCAAAAGAGGCAGTGATGGCTTTCAACCAACACAACACGTCATTAAGATGCCCTTACGTGAGTGGCTCTTGGCAAATTGGTTTGAACGAATGAGACTTAGCGCGATAAATATTTATAAATAGCATTTTTATATGGCAACAAACAAAAAATGCACTATATTACAAGATATATCAGGTACGTATTTGTATTATTATTTAGCGGCTTATTATTTATTTTATTTGCCATTCGCATTTGCACGTTACAGGGAAAAGGTCAGTAAAATAACGAGTTTAGTGGATTTAAAATTATTAAGATGATAATAATATGTATATGGTAGTCAAATACAAGTTTGCTAATGACGTCTGTTAGCGAACATAGCTGAATAAAGGCGCTTGTTGGCGCGATGCCAAGTAATGATCAAAAAATCTCTTCACTGTTCAGTATGATTAGTCCTGGAGCGATTTGGTGTCTGAAGTAAATTTACGAGCGTATTATTAATCATTATTACAATTACAATACAGTGGCAACGACGCAGGAAGGTCATCGGAGTTACTTGGCGGCAGCCTTCACGCTAGAGCCGGCGGAGGCGGCGGCGCCAGATGTTCTTTTCTCAGCCAATCGTTACTTATGTTTCAAAAGAATAAAGTAAACTCCTTAATATTTCTTTTACCCTAGTAGACTTAGGTTACTTACAAAACACTTAGGATACTTACATAACAAACTCTAATAAATACGAAAATACAAATACAAACTCGACATTACTAGAAAGTCATTGGGTTGTATTTCTTAGTTCCTACCTACAGCCTGCACCCACAACTTGTTAAAAGTGATTCATATGTTATGAATCACAGAGCAGCAAACTTTCTACTCAATCACTTACTATGAGATGAAAAAATCTATGTATAGATTTAGAGCTTTTGCTTTGTATCATAGAACTTCAGTTGGGAAGCTTAATAATACCTATTTATTTGTACGTTTATTGCAGTAATTGATAATATAATGATATTATGGTAATCTTTACATACTTACTTCTGTAAAATGAGAATACATCTTATTGCCTTTAAATTCTCTAATTATTCTAATTGTTATAGGAATATTAAGTAAATTTATATATACATGAGTAACATATGATCATTACAATTTTATAATTTTATATTGTCTTTATTAACATGATCCTATTGCTTTTCTGATGCTTCAACCCATTTTTAGGCACGAGTGCTTCAACCCAACTCTGGACATGAATCTTCTTTAAAATACATGTGGAGCTTAAACTATTACCATGCTGTTAAACTATTAAGATTAAGTTTTACGTAATGATGTCTATTGCCCAAATCTAGTACAGTAGGACATACAGAGCTATGAAAACTTAATCAGTTAATTAGCACAAAGGTCAATGGACTCAGGCATCTATTAGTGTCATTCTATTGTAGTTAAGTATGTAATTCAAATTAGTCCTCCACTATAATCAAATGAATTAAAAATAAGTCTGAGTTTTAGTTAATTTAATTATAGTAGAATAGAAGATAGTCATCTCTGACTTATGCTGTTGAATAATAATGATGGAGGGGTATTTTAATTTAGGCTATAAAACATACAAGTTCATTTAGATGTCCTTTGCTAATATTATTCATAAAAAATAACATATAACTCTAGAAGAGTGACATTGAGTAATATTAAGGTATGAGGAAAATTAACCAGCAATTAATTTCCATTTATTATAAACTACCATATTTACTTGATTTTATTCTCTTTTATAGTGCAGTAGCGTAATGTATTTTTTTTGGTATTAATTTATTCATTTAAATATAAATAAATACTAAGCAATACTGTACTAGGAAAAATAGACATAAGTTACTTATTTAACCACGTAACAAATGATAAACAATCCACATATTTCTTATAAAATGAAATATTATTTTCCTCCAATAGTACATAAACATCACATATTACTTTTTACCGTAAATTAATAGTTAAATATCAGATCTATTAAATTTTTCTAGTAATGTTGTAATTCAAAATTTACGTATAAATCGTGTACATATTATGAATATTCTCACATGTAAATATTTAAATATAGTGTATGTTTTTGTAAACTTCAACTTTGTATTAAAAATAGTAGCTCCTGCCAAATACGAACTATTTTTAGACAAATTACAGAAACTTAAAAAGCGCCAAGTTAAGCTCAGACACAAAATACGCGCAAAATATTCTAAAAATATAAATTTGCTGTTGTACTGACCTGTCATAAAACGCTGGTGAAGGTAATATTCTTACTGCTCAAATCGTGGCTGTTTAACTTTCGGTACCGAGGTGAGAACACTGAGAACTAGATAAGCCCAGACAAGAATTTATAAAAATATATACACTGAATAAACGTTCTTTTCTACAGTAACAGTTACACCCACAGAAATAACAATTCATGAATTCATATATGAAAAATTTACACAAGCAATTCACGTAAAATGATCGAAATTATTTAAGTAAAAACTGGGACTTAGATAAAAACTAGGTATGTTGAAAAGTTGCTTGCTATTGCTGCTGAAAAATGTACCTTGAATGAATGAAATGTCATAGTGACATTTACACACTAGTCGTAGTCGATTTCCAGTTCTCTCGCGGTGTCCCTTCTTCACTCATTGATTACGCTCTGCTTCCTTTAAAAAGATTTCTAAAATTTTTATCGTTTATACTTTCGGTAATATTTCAAATGTTTGTATCTTTTTACGACACAAACATTATTATTCTATTGAAATTCTAACTTCTAATGTATACATGTATTGTGCAACATTTAAATTTTATAATAAATTAGTATGATATAAGTATGGAAATGAAAAAAACATTTTTAAAAAAATCCTACATAATTAACGTATAGGTAAAACTAAAATCATCATGTTTTATTAGCAACGATGAATGTAAATAAAGTAGTATAACAAAACAATAAATAAGCTATAATGCATTCATATTATGCAGTGTCCTGCTATGGTGGTAAAGTAGAAACGTGATCTGAGTCTAAAGCATGATTATTATTTATAGATACTTCCGAACAATCTTTCGAGTAATTCGACGAATAATGACAAGTATTAAAAGATGGTGTGCACGAATGTAGATGCATTTAATCCTTTTCATCTTACGAACGTTTGTTGACTGCACCAATGTTATTTTTTTGTATTCAATCCAAATATATTAGTTTACACTATAATATTGTAGTTGCTCAAAAACAAAAACGTAAAAAATTGTCCGCCATAGTGTTTATAAATACGCGTAACAAAGCGAATGGCAAATCGACTCAAATATATATGTGGTCGTTCGATATTCGCCCGTTGCTTGTGGTACTTGCTTCTGGTGCACTTTTTTGGCAGGAGTTAAAGGGTTCAGGGGTGACTAGGAAAAATATTATTTATGCAATTGCGGATGTAAATAAACTGTTACTTGTACCAATTTAAAGCTAGGTAAATATTAATAGGGAATAAGCCTAATATATATTTTTTAAAGATGGCCGCGAATAAATAAAGACGCCATGCCAAAGCCGTAAACTTTTAAATAAAAAGCTTTAAAGAAGCCTTCCGCGAACTCTCTGACACATTGTCATTAAGCTTATTACAATTTTTTTTAGTCCATTTTTTACCTTAATATATGTATTTAATTCAATTTTATTAATTAGAAGTAATAATAAAATTTTATGTGTGGTAACATTTAAGATGATATTTGATTTGACATTGTATTATAATGTGTGATTGTGTGCAACCTTCCTAATATTATAACCAAATAAATTATATTTTAGATAAAAGTACACAACGAAAAATCTAAATACTTCCCATTCTTCTGAAATAATTCAATAATAGTAAACGAAATAACCCATTAAACCTACCATACATATTTAAGAATGGATACAGTTGTAAAGAGTATGTTAGAAGATGATGAAGATGAGAAAAAGGTAAATAAAGCTTATTGCATCCCTATCTTTAAGTTTTCATGCATATATCATATCAGTCTTAAAGTAAGTTAACATTCTGTAACTATTATTTGTAGTGGTATAAAAATTATATGTGCAAAGTATGATATAAAAAAATAAATCTTAATATGTGCTTAATCATATATTATTTATTATCTTTATTACATAATTTCGGAATACAATTGAAATCATAATATGATCATCATTATAAAAGTAATCAAGATCCGCATTAAACTTTTGTAGAGTAAGTAGGTAATTATAAACAAAATAGCAATGTAGAAGTAACTACCAGTCATTAGTACAATTGTTGATGAAATGTTAGATTATTTACATTATAAATTATTACAAATAAATTACAGTAACAAATTTTTGGTTTCATTTCAGGGTCTTGTAATTTTTGGTCGAGATGTATCAAAAATACCATGCTTCCGTGAAAGTTTTCTGTATGGAGTGGCAACAGGAGTTGGTTGTGGGCTTGCATCATTTATAAAGACATCTAAGCCCATGCTGTCCCAACATGTTGGAGTGGGAACCTTTGCTATTACAACTTTATTATACTGGTCATACTGCAGAGTTCAGTGGTCGAGACAGAAATTTGATGCTCAGTTAATGCAAGAAGCCTTGAAAGATAAGATAAGATATGAAGGCACTGTGATTGAAAAAGAACTAGAGGAAAAGGGTGTATTGAAATCAGTCTGAATCATCTTAAAATTACCATTCAAACAAATTGTTTAATTGGCTTTTACTATTTATTCACTACTTACAAAAATGTGACACATAGTTGCCTTGATGATAGATTTTGTATAATATGTAAATGTAGTTAGGACCTTAGGATATTCTTGCTAATGCAATTTTGTTAAGAAATACAAATATAATGAAATAAGTATAAATCAATGTAATATTTTTATGGATTTGTTCCCCTTTAGAAGCAAATATAATTTTATATCTCAATCATGATTAACAAATATTTGTAACAAGTTAATATTATTAACAGATATTTTAATTGCTTAAGATTGTTAAATTTGTTGTTGTTAATAGTGTTTAAGGACAGTATAACCATTATTCTTTATGGCAAGCAATGTCTGGAAAACTTACTGGTTGGTTAAAGTAAAACTATAAATAACAAAGAAATATGTACTTTAAGTGCACTAATATGTGTACAGAATTCAACCCAAAGTATTGAGAGAAAGATGCTTAACCCTTTCACCGCCAAGCTTTTATTCACTTGGCGTGCACCCAGCGCCAGAGCCTTTAGGCATAATTTTGCATAATGTTGCGGAAGACATTTATCGACACAGGTACATTAAATAAATGAAACATTAAACATTAAATAAAGAAATGACGATTGGGGAAAGTGTAACCAATTTACTAAATAAACATTGGTTGACAAGGTATAGGCGATAAAAATAGCGAAAAATATTGCATTAATAGTTTTATTTTTGCATAACGTTTGTGTCGGATTTACCCGACCTTGGCGTTTGAACGTCCAAAACAATTTGTCGGGTATAGCCGACTGTGGCTGTGAAACGGTTAATAATTATGTTACTCTTGAAATGAATTGTTTACCTCTTATATTAGCCTATTATATTCACAATGCATATTTTGGATTTTTGTTAACTAAATATTTTAATCGTAACGTTATTAACTAGCGTAACTGTTTTCGATACAAAAATCGTAATATTTTTTTCCTTTCATCGTGCTCCTGAAATTCTTTAACTGCAACAAAAACCACCTTTCGTACCCTGATTAGTAATTTCACTATAATATTCGTTTAAAATCGATAAAACATTGTTCCAGGTTAACAATTATTCTACCATCATACTAGTATTTTTTATGAACAATCAAAACAAAAAATATTAAACTTCATAATTATTTTCGCTTGAAATATTGATCACTACTTAATATAATTGCTATTAGATATTAGCAGGTACATATTCAAATGCTCCTAAATCCTCACGGTATTTATTAATAAACGGTTATTGATTTGTTATATTAAACACGAAACGTATAATTTATCATTTTAAGGACTCCGCACGCTTCATTCAAGTTTGTCACGCTAATGAGTGTCCTATGTTGTTAAACTAAGTCATAAACCATCTGTGTGCCAAAATTCAGCAAGATCAGACCATTGTTGTTTTTTGCTACTTACTAAGATGGTCGCCTCAAATATAAGTGATCAGGCAACCAAACCCTTCTACCGAAACACAAGACGTGCTTCGCGCTAGAAATAGGCGCGGCGGTGGTACCCCGTTCGAATTACATTAGTTCTACCATCTAGTAAATAATTGCGTTAATAAAGCGTAACAAACATACATAGATCTTCACAAACTTTCGTCTTTATTATATCAGTATGGAAGATTGCATGCTACAATTAATAAATAATTGCTCCGATCGTGTTTGTTTGAGGCAAGTATGGGGCTATGACCGGCTAAGCTCTGGCATTTAGTCAGTTGGCGACATTCAACGCAGTGACACGTGCTGATATGTGCCCAGTTATGTTTTGAGAATTCCTTGACAGAATTGTTGCGTAAAAGAAGTTTCGCCGTGAAAACTACTATGGAGTTCATGGAGAAGATACAACAACTGATACCTAGCGACGTCGAAAATAAACTAATATTCTTTGTCAATGGGAAAAAGGTAAGGCAATAATTAGATGTACTGATAATAATTTACGTTATTAATATACCTACGTTATTGATCTTATTGACTTCTCAGTTGCAACTGCACCGTTTGTTTAGAATAAAATTATCAATTAAAAGCAAATTAGTTCTACGTATATGGCTATGGAAAGTTGATAGGCGATAGAGTTGCGCGTGCGTTATGCCATTTACACTACTTTGAATGTCGGGTTCGAAACCCGGGGCGATCAAATCTATATGTTTGCGCATGTGTTTCCGATGTTTTACCGTATAATTTTGTATTACAACTGACAGAATATATTGAATATTCTAGTTTAACGTTACTTAAATAATAAAGAGTAGTTATTGTTATATTATAAATTTGTTATCTTTATTATTTGAGGAGCCGTTCAAAGACTATGAATAGCGAATTTAAATTTATAATAATATTATAGTCATATAGCAACTGGTACTGTGTAGTATGAATACTGGTAGTTTGATTACGAAAGCGAATATTTTATATTCAAGGCATTCAACTATAATGCTTTAGGTTAATATTTTAAACGTGTTTTACATCAATAGGCCTTTTCGTACATCGAAACATTATTTATCATTTCTATAATAATATAACGAATGACATGAAAAACAGATTTATTTTTGGGAAAGTACGTTGAGTGGATTGAAATTTAAAATATTTGTTCTAAATATGGATGTTAGTGAATTGTTTCGATGATATATTAGCTCAATTATTTACTACAGAAGAAAGTTATTATTTCATTATTACATGCCTACGTAGAAGGAAAAAAACCATTAAAATAATATTACGCAATTTTAAAATGAAACTTTAGAATCGCTGGGATTTGAAACTATAAACGTGTACCTACCTATGCATGACGAAAGAAAATATTTCAACTATTTCTTCATAAGACAGGTACGTTATACAAAAAAAAAACTTACAATTATTTCTGTAACAATACATACAAAATTAATTATTATTACTATAAATAATAATGCGTTACGATAAAGACAGAGACATAAATGTAAAAGATTAAGTGTCACCCACTTAACTTTTTTACATTTATGTGTCTTTCTGAAGAATGAGATAGAATACATTAGTCATTACACAGTATTTAATATTCTCGATCAATTAGTATTATTATTTATTATCTCTCGCAGGTTACAGTTTTTACTTCTATCGTGTGTGTATTGCACGCACACTGCACAGTGGCGGCAAATTTTGATGGGCGGCAAAATTTTCGTTTTTCGTAACACTCTTTATTTTTTGTCCCTGGTGGAAATTTATGGGGCGGCCGAATATTTCTGGTTTGGACAATTTAGATTTTGTTTATTTTCGCCGACATTTTTTTCAAATAGGGTTGTGAATAAAATAATAGGGTTGTGAATTTAACTTCTACTTCAGGCGGCATAAACCCCAGCTATGCTAAAAATAATTGTGTATGCGGTTGCATACACACACTTATTTTTTATTGATAAGAGACCTACTTGACGCTTGAACAACAAACCGTAATCCATCCTAAATAAATTAATGATGTAAATCATTAACATTTATCTTCTACTTTTAATGTGGTGCATACTGATTATTCTATTATTAATTCCACGCAATCTATAACCGACTAAAAGTAGTCAAGTAAGTTTATTAATATCTGGCAAGAAAAAATACACCGAAACGTACAAATTTATGTGTTTTTTATAGCTCTTATCATCTTTTAAACAAATTTCCAATGCCATTTTCAGGTAATCGAACCAAATCCGGACCCTGAATGGACTCTACTCTGGTATTTACGCAAGAAACTTCACCTAACGGGAACGAAGTATGGCTGTGGGGAAGGTGGTTGCGGTGCGTGTACCGTCATGGTGTCGTATTACCTCAAACTAGAGCAGCGAATCAAGTATCCTTTTACGAGTAGTATCTTAGTAGCACACTGTCTTAATAGACATAGTAAGGTTAAGCCTTTCCCTTTTTTACTTGACTCGGGGAAGATTATTAAACATAAACAATTATTTTCTGTATTCCTCCTTTACGTGAACATTAACTACGATCAATTTCACAAGCCTCCATCACAAAGAATCGGGAACTCGGGGACTCGGTGACAAAAATTTAGGATTTAGGTACTCGCTAGCCATTGGAAATAGGTATATGAAAACTGATAAGGACCTTCCGGATAGAAAATTAAATGTTAAAAATGTTTTAAATTTTAGCGTTATATTTTTACTTAAAATATAAATATGAAAGTCTGAAACCAAAGTGTGTAGTGAAGTCACTAAAATAGTTGATATCTTTAAATAGCGAAAAATATCGAAATCGAAAGTAGCGTATAGTCTGACCAGTTAAATAAGCTGTATCCATAAAATTGGGTGAGTGGTTTTTGCATAATTGAGTATAACACAAAGACACACACCATCTCATTTTTATACTTGGTAAAACCTATACCAACCCTTTTTTTGACGACCCGCGTGGCGGAGCAGTCACCATACCGGTTTGACGCGCAGTGGGTCCTCGGTTCGATTCCCGGCCGGACAGAAATATGAATGATGAGTTTAGATTTCGGGTTTGGGTGTTTGTGTATTCGTCTTTGTGTGTCCATGGTACCCACGACACAGGAGAAAATCGTGTGTGTGAGAAAGCGTGTTTCTCATGAAACCTAGAATGAAGAATTGGGTATCTAGGATATATCATGATCCCGATGATGCAAGGGTATGCATGATACAATGCTAACCTAATCCTAAAAGTTAGCCGTTTGGTGCTTACGGATATGGAATAAGATTAGTAAAACTGAAAGCTACAGATAAAAGTTTAGACCTTCAACTTCTCAACCCTGATGATGCAGAGTACCGTAAGCCTAAGCTATAGGAATTACCCATTTGGTGCTATATTTTTCCTTTTAATTCTTTTAATATGAATCTTTTGCAGAGACATGCAATAAAAAATTTACCTTTACTTCTTCAATCCTAATGATGCAGGGTACTAAAATAGGCCTAAACTACAAATTAAGGCCATTTGGTGTTTATCCGAAAGCAGTCAGTCGAGTCAGCTTCATACGACGACCCGCGTGGCGGAGTGGTCACCATACCGGGCTGACGCACAGTGGGTCCCGGGTTCGATTCCCGGCCAGACAGAAATATGAATGATGAGTTTAGATTTCTGTTCTGGGTCTGGGTGTTTGTGTGTCCATGGCACTCACGACACAGGCGAAAATCCTAGTGTGGGGCTATGAGCGTAGAACGCGTGTGTATATGTTAACTAATTAATGTCACGTAGCGAAGCGAGGATTTCACAGAAGTGTTAATTTAAAGAAATTTATACAATAACAAAAACCTAACTGAAAAAATAAAAATAAGGTTTATTGCCCGTGTTAGCCAATCTTACTACCAGTAGTAACAAAGTATTTTTTTTACCGTTGTTACTATCGGTAGTAAGATTGGTAGTAACATGCGCAATTAACCAATATATCATATGGTGCTGTAGGAGGAGAAAACCAAACATTACTCATAAAATTATTAATTTATCATAACATAGTTTGTCACCGCGTGCAGCAACGTATGTGTATGATAGTTGTACTTATTTTTCTTTTAGTCGGGTATTTGTTTTTATAAAAAAATATTCAAACAACTGATGTAAACGAGATTCATTCATCACGTTCACAGCCATATGTAATTTTTAAATATCTTAAAGCTAAGTTGTGTTTTTCTTTTAATATTTCATTTATTTATTCATGTATTTGAAACAAGCATTATAAAATATTAAAACTCAAGTTTGTGACATAACTAGCTATTTTCATAAATAAATTTTAACCTTAGTGTGTTTTATCAGACACATAGCAGTGAATGCTTGTTTAACCCCTGTTTGTGCAATGCACGGGTTGGCAGTGACCACCGTAGAAGGAATTGGATCGACGGAAGAAAAGTTGCATCCAGTGCAGGAGAGAATAGCTAAGGCACATGGGTCACAATGCGGCTTTTGCACACCGGGAATCGTTATGTCTATGTACACTTTGCTTAGAAATAAAACTGAAATTGAATATTCAGATATTGAAACAGCTTTACAAGGTAATTTATGCAGATGCACTGGCTATAG
Organism: Cecropterus toxeus; assembly: GCA_018249875.1. Lineage (NCBI taxonomy): Eukaryota > Metazoa > Arthropoda > Insecta > Lepidoptera > Hesperiidae > Cecropterus > Cecropterus toxeus. The sequence goes on along the minus strand of DWNE01005123.1, from coordinate 2,190 downwards.
ACCAATTATAGAAGGATTCAAAACCTTTGTGGATGCATGGAGTGGAAATGGAAGTAAAAATAAAGATTCTTGCATGATGGGCAAAGATTGCTGTCGACTAAACAAGGAGGGCAATAAAAACGAAGCAACTCTATTTACGAAATCCGAGTTTCAACCGTTCAGTCCAACACAAGAACCAATTTTCCCACCTGAGTTAATTTTAAATCAAAGTTATAGAGAAAGTTATGTTCTTTATAAGGGTGATAACATTATTTGGATCCGACCTAAAACTCTCAACGAGCTGCTTTTACTAAAATCAAAAATTCAAGACAGTAAAATAGTTGTTGGTAATACGGAAATTGGTGTAGAAATGAAATTTAAAAGGAAATTGTACCCATTGTTACTGTCACCGACCTTAGTTAAGGAAATGAAAATGTTGAAAGTAACAGATATTGGAATTAGAATAGGCGCGGCTGTGTCTCTTACAGATTTACTTGTTTTTCTGGACAATCAAGTAAAAGATGACTATGAGAGAGGAAAAACATTTCTGGAGATAAAAAACATGCTTCATTGGTTTGCGGGAAGCCAAGTTCGTAATGTTGCGTCTTTGGCAGGAAATATAATTACAGCAAGTCCTATATCGGACTTAAATCCAATTTTAATGGCTAGTTCAGCGACGCTCATTGTGTCTAGCGCTAAAAGGGGAGAGCGACAAGTCACAGTAGATGAGATTTTTTTTAAAGGATATAGAACAGTATCTCTTGATTATGATGAGGTTGTTATAGCAATTGATGTACCATTTACTAATAAAAGACAGTATTTCAAAGCATATAAGCAAGCAAGACGACGCGATGACGATATTTCTATAGTAACGGCAGCTTTTAATATTCAATTTGAGCAAAATTCAAATATCGTAGAAGAGGCTAATTTATGTTACGGGGGTATGGCACCTAAAACAATATGCGCGAAGAGGACTTCTAAATTGCTTAAGGGTTGTCCTTGGAATAAAAACACTTTAAAATTAGTGTTAAACTCTTTGACGGAAGAGTTGCAGTTAGATACATCAGCACCAGGTGGTATGGCCGATTATCGGAAATCTCTCAGTTTAAGTTTATTTTTTAAGTTTTATCTTTTTGTGATGCAAGAAGTTGGCCTAAACGGTTATAAATTAGATGAGTGTGAATTAAGTGGTACCTCTGAATTACCCATGATCGAGCCAAAGAGTTCTCAATGTTATGAAATTAAAAATAACAATAGGAATATTTATGATGCTGTTGGAAAACCTATAGTTCACATGTCAGCACTAAAACAAGCCACGGGAGAGGCAATTTATTGTGATGATGTTTCCATAATAGAGGGTGAATTATACCTGACACTAGTTTTGAGCACGGAACCTCATGCTAAGATCAAAAATATTGATCCAACCAAGGCTTTAGCAATGCCAGGAGTCAAAGCATTTTTGTCAGCTTCAGATTTACCAGATGATTGTAATAAAATCGGTCCCATAATTAAAGACGAGGAGATCTTTTCTAGGGATGTTGTTACTAGTAGAGCCTGCGTTATTGGGGCCATAGTTGCTACAACTGAGAGTATTGCCAGAAAAGCAAAAGATTTAGTTGAAGTTACATATGAAAAGTTGCAACCATTAATAGTTACTATTGAGGATGCAATTGAACACAAATCATTCTTTGCGGAACATCCAAGAAAATTAGCGAAAGGAGATGTCAATGAAGCATTTTCCAAAGCACATCATATATCCGAAGGTTATATAAGAAGTGGTGCTCAGGAACACTTCTATTTAGAAACAATATCTGCATATGCCATTAGGAAAGAAGATGAGTTGGAAATTATTTGTACGTCGCAAAATCCTGCTGAAATAACGGTAAGATATAGAAATACAATGCAAACAATAGATGAATAGGGATATTATGTCTTTTATTAACTTAGTATTTTCTGTTGTTAATTAATCGAATAGGTTCCACAAGGTTAATGCGGTTTAAATAAACAAATTATATTAATATTCCGGTTTGGGGGTGCTCTTCAAACCTCAATTCTATTTTTGTATTGCAGAAAAGGGCTGCACAAGCCATTTACAACCTGAGTCTAAAATCATCACTTAAAGAAATATTTAAATAAATAAATATTCTAACTGTTGTATCACAATTTATTTATGAAAATTTGATGTATGTAAAGAAAAATATTAATAAATTC
>DWNE01005122.1:0-14339 GCA_018249875.1 Cecropterus toxeus | reverse complement strand
AAATAAAAAAATATTTTTAATTTTGAGGGGGGCTCCCCATACATGGAACTGAAACTCTATTTTTTTTTAATTATATAACTTATGTCACTCTACAAACTATGACGATTCCTATAGTATATCATATGTCATAATCTGTCAAGCCGTTTTGGCTGTAACGCGTACCGAACACGGAATTTCAGAAAATTGAGTGAAATATTTAAAAAGTACTCCTAATGAGGTTTATTGTCTAGCGAATTAAGAAGTAATTATTGTAATTACAAAGTAAAATATCGTGCTAAAAAAACAAATGTTGCATACTCTACATAATCTCCCTCCCCCCCCACCCCGCTTTAATAAACGTTTAAAAATGTGAATATAATTTTGTCATTTTCACATCAATGAAAATTTCGAATAATTGCGTTTATTCCCACCGTACGATATATTTAAATTACAACAGCTTTTCTAAACGTTCCGTGATAACATATTGACGTTCAAAATCGAAAGATCACGTTGGATAACGTGTACGAGTATGTAATTCCAGCCAATTCTTTATTCCGAGGACACCTGTGTTTACCTAAGAACCCTTCGATTGAAACACTATTTTCGTTACAACAAATTTACTCTGATTTTATATACAAGCCCAACAACCTTGCTAACTGACAAATAAAGCGGTTCTGCGTGATTGAATCTTAGTTTATTTTTTCCGTGCCTTCTGTTTTACCTCACTCAGATACTCCATTAGCTCCCGCTGGTTTACTTTTCAATTCTATTTTCTCGTCTTAGAGGAAAAAATAGAAACCTAAACAAACTTCATCGTTATTTCAGCGGTAATGTTGTTCGTGTGTTTCCTAATTAATCATCTCTTTTTATCGTGTAACGTTGTAGCGACAAGGTCAATTACAGGAAAGATTTATTAGAAGACAGGTAGCCATTATTTCTGAACACAAAAGATAAATTATGTAACTTTCGTTATTGTTTATCTTTGCCAAAGTAACATAACTTCAGATCATAATAATAAATCACAAATCACGGGTACTTTAATTCACTGTTTATTAAATATGATAGCAATTTGAGTTAATCGATTCGTGTTTGAATGATCTTATTCGACGCATTCATAAATTATACGACCCGCGTGGCCGAGCGGTTACAATACCGATCTAACGCGCAGTGGGTCCCGGGTTCGATACCCGGCCAGACAGGCATCTGAATGATGGGTTTAGATTTCTGTTCTGGGTCTGGGTGTTTGTGTATTCGTATTTGTGTGTCCATGGCACCCACGACACAGGAGAAAATCTTAGTGTGGGGCTATGTGTGTACAAAGCGTCTTTAAAAAAAATAGCAGTCATCCTACTCAAATAATTTTATATTAGTATCAGGCATTGTCATTAAATTTAAACTTGTATGTTTAACTTAAACGGTCGTTGGGAAATTGTTTTAATCTTCCTGGCAAGATTTCTAACTTACATTGGCTCTCTTAGTAGCAATGCATCTGTATTCGACTTCAGATAAAACCCCTCTTTTGTATGAAGTTTGGTCACAAACTGTCCTATTTTTTTTTTTATGAGAATCAAGTAACTAACGAGCGTGCAGCCCACATGATGGTAAGTAGTTACTGCCACCCATGGACACCTGTGAGCAACTTCATATTAGAACAGGGGTTCTATTTGAAGTCGATCACAGGGGTATTGCTACTCCCGAGGATTAAGGTGTTCGTCTTATACATAAGTGAGCCGGCAACCACCACACCCTTCCACCGAAACGCTTCACGCCAGAAATAGGTGTGGCGGTGGTACTTTCTCGGTCGAACTACATTGGTTCTACCGCCTGGAAAATATTATTAATATACCTAAGGAAGATTGGCCTCAAAATTAAGAATACCATTCACTGGACTGCACATAGATGGAAATTTCGTTACGCGGCATATTTTTTCAATGGAAACCATTACTTTTTCTTTAAACTTTGTTTGAAATACTAACGGTTTTGGTTGTAGTTCACGTCCTCGTAAATTTAGTGGATCGGCGCAGGCGCAGGTGTATGCCGTAAATCCTAATTTGTTTACATAAGTATCAGTCTCGAGGACTTACGTTAAGGTAATAAAACTAAAATACGGATATAAGTTTCGTAAGAATGTAAAAAAAAAACAATTAACTTTCATGAAATTGTAATGAAAATAATTCATTGTAATAATTCGTTCGTGATTTTGCAATACAATACCAATTTTTATCCTGCACTTTATTGTAATATTTTTTTTATATATATTAATGGCATTGACGTTAATTACCTTAAATAATAATATTATGATAGAATCCTATTTAAGATAATTACAGATGCATTGCTACCTCTGAGAAGTATATTAAAACACCTTTTGCTATCAATACTAGACGAGACGCATGGCGGAGCGATCACTATACCGGTCTGTCACGCAGTAGGTTCCAGGTTCGGTCCCCGGCCAGACAGACATCTGAATGATGAATTTAGATTTTTGTTCTGGGTCTGAGTGTTTGTGTATTCGTCTTAGTCCATGGCACTCACGACACAGGAGGAAATCATAGTGTGGGGCTATGAGTGTAGAAAGCGTTATATAAGGTACTGTTACTATAAAGTCAGGTGTAACTTTCGAAAGAATTTTCTGCTTAAAATAGTAATTGTTCTGTAATGCTTTTATTCAAAAAACTATGATTGATTGTACTGCATGCATTGTCACGCGTGTGCTGTATAAAATCGTGATTTACGTCCAATATACAACGCACCCATTTTTCAGTTGAAGCGGATAAATTTACATAACGCTCTGGTGCAAAGAACTTGTTCACGGGAATACAGCTTTGTTTCCTAATGTCAGAGGTTGCATTCATTGAAGCTGATTGACTTTCATGGGCTCCGTTAAAGAAAGGTTTTCAATTGACTTTATTTTTGTCTCAAAGCAGGTGCTGTTTGTTTTTTAATAGGGTTTGAAAAGAGAGACGCTTTGTGGAACTTTTTCGGCTTAACATAATAGGTAGTACTTTCCGCATTTAATATTTTACGAAAAGATTGGAGATGATGGGATCGTTGTGGATAATATTTAATGACGAAATCTAAACACCTTCTAATGTAGTTCATCATTTATTGCTTTAAAATGGTTACACTGTTAGGTGTTTTTTCACCACGTCCTCAGAGTTCCGGGATCAGAATAGGTCTACAGTATCACATACCTGTCGTAACTGGCGCCAATTGATTAATAAATAACAAATTGCTCAGTTAGTTACTTGTTTTGCTTAATATTATAAACCGAACAGACATTTGAATATTTTTATTATTTTGTACGCTGCTTGCTTCAATGGCGGACTTTCTATTACTTATGTTTTCTGTGAAATGATTTTAGTTAAAAAAATAGAATTTTGTTTGACTTTTGCATCCATTTATTTCTGTTTCAATCCATTTTTGTAGCATAAAGGGCATTCTATAATATTTTTAGAAAAATGTAAAAATGCCAAAATATGCTATTGTAACTTAAACATTTGTAATTGAGGCTACATAATAATTGAAAAAGCACTGATCCGGAAGCTCGCCCGCATTTCAGACGAAGTCACGTCGAAATTCGCGTTGCTCGACGTCAGCCATGCGTGATAATCAATAAATAATGTGAGATTTCGCCCACAGTTTCAAGTCCAAATTAATTACACTCATTATTCTGACGTCTCATTCAAAATTTTACAAAGTCGTAGAACAAACATGTTGCTAGCGTGAAACAGTTCTTTTGTACTCACTTCCATATTAGGCGATCACCTTAGTCTTCGGCAGTAGCCTTATATTATAAAAGCTGATTAATGAGATAACTTATTTATGACAAACTTTGATACATAGCAACGCTTTAAAAAAAATTGTTTGTCTATAAACGGTTTACAGATGATAGTTTTACGTGGCATAAAGAAACATTGATGAAAAACTGCATACTTTTATGAATTGACTTGAATAATTATCACTGAATTATTATTATTTTGTATAGTACAAAGAAGGAGTTAATGAAAGGTTATCATTTTTCGATAAATTAATATTTATTTACACCCGTTAATTCAAATATTTTTTCTGAGTTCTCGCTTGACTCTACTTTTTCGTGCGTGCAATTGGTGTTCATCGATTCATAATAATAAGTTATCACGTCAAAATGTAATATTACAAGATTTTAATGAAATGAAAACAAAATGTAACGTCAAAAAAATACTATTATAATACGATTGAACATATCAACCATTTAAATTAAATTCAGCGGGTTCGGTTTGATACAGTTTCAAACTAAAACATATCAGTCCTTCAAACATTGTTGCATAAATATGCAATGTAAAAATACGTAGTACTTTCATTTATTTTATTATATGTTAGGTACATACATATATTAATCAAAAAACGCAAAGCGTTAAACACGCACGAAGTATTTAATTGTAGGTGTAGAAAACATATGAGGTAGAACTTGCTTTTGAATTTGAATATTTTTGGCATTCTTCGTTTCTTTTGGTTTTGGTTAATTTTGCAGTTCCTTTGATGTCCAAAATGGATAGGTACTGTTAAATACTCGTGTATTTTTGAAACAGACGATTCCATGCGGCACTAATCGTGCAGATGACCTGGAAGGTTAATGACGTGTATGAATAATATTAAATTTAACGCATTGTGTTAAAATTTTCAGGAAGAAATTTTGCTTTATTTTGACTTTATCCTTTAACCACCTTATTTCAATATAATGTTTGTTTTAAATTATGGTGCTCTAATAACGAAAACTTTTTATGCGAATAAAATTTCTATGAGAAGGTATTTCTTTGCTATAAAAGATAACAAAAAGGAAAACATGCAATTATTTATAGATAATGGTATGGAAGCTTTCGCGCCGACTCGCACTTGACTATTTTGTAACTGAACCTACTTATATTACAGTCGTTACATTTTAGAACACATAATTTTACTATCTACAAACAATAATTTCAACAGTTACTTTTTACCCTCATGAATATAATACGAAGACTTTGTCGTGACATTACCGCATTGTAAACATAGCGTCGTCATGTTGTTTACTTTACCGTACTCATGTTTACGTACACATTAAGGTAACTGTACTATACATAGCCTATAATATATCTAGATAAATAGATTTAATGTGTTTGATCTTCATTTCAAAGTAACGTCGTTTTCTAGGCTCATACGAACGTTACCAAAAAAATTGATTTCCTGTGTTTATTAGCTTGTCTTTTTATCTGTCTTTTCGTCTACGTATCCGACTATATGAATTGATTTTTCAAATTACTTGGAACTGACAGAGTATCCACATTTTATTTCGAAAATTATGTACGATTTCTAAACTATTCTATATCTGTTTTATTAAAAAAAAAATAAAGAACAGTATATCTAAATTTCTGATCCAGATAGTGCTTCATTTTGTTTATTGGTAAATTCCTTAATATTCGAAGTAATCTATTTTTCTAATTTAATTTAAGTTAATTCATTATTAAAATCTTTAACTAAGACCATACTGTTATTCGCCTTTATTGACAAGTAAGTCTAACAACAAAAAGCCGTATTTTTTTGCAACGATAGGAATTGAGATAGATTTAGGGATAGTAATAAAGATGTTATATACCATATACGGGCCAAATAGTCCTTACTCCAGCGAATATCACGATACGAGGACCAATATTTGTCATAACTTTAACGTTGTAGGCATAGCATCGTCGTATTGTGTTTACTCTGCCATAGCTGTTATGTTTGCGTTCACTTTAACGTAACCTAATTGTGCATTGTACTGAACTTTGTACTATATCGTACTTAAAATATATTCACCGGTCACATTATAAAAAAAATGTCATAAATCTGAATTTATGTACAATGACTTCTGAAATAAAATTATGAAGCCTCAGTAAATGATTAAATAATAAACATTATAACACAATTTTCTATTTGAATCTATTGGAATCGTCTTTGCAAAGTGACATAAGTTATATAATTTATAAAAATGGCACCTGTAAACCGACTGCTTAAAAACAATTAACTCAAACTAAGGGCAGTCAATAGTTTTTTTAATATTTTCTATTTATTAACAATGCTACGTGCTCCTTTTAACTGATAAATATTAAATGGAATGGATACTAGGTACATATTCCTAAGCACGTAAACACCTGTCACTGAATTCAAATTGGATCGTCCTATCTGAAATTGATCGCATGCATTGCTATCACCGAATATCAAGTTTAAGTGAATCATGTATGTAAATTATATACTTGATACACATTTAACTAAAAGACGATTGTCGTCTTTTTTAATAATACTGTTATTATTTCACCTTTTGTATTTTAAAATTTTTAGTTTTTTATTGTAACGTTTTCTCTTTTTGGGTACAGTAAATTATATTATTATTATTATTTAGGTACAGCCGCAGAAGCGCCTTCCCATTCATGTTTTACCAGCTGCAAAACCCGCCTTAAACCCAGCATTACGATTTCAATAATTCTTTAAAACGTTGTATATTAAAGAAAGTTGCAATGATTACAACTATTGCTTAAAACATTTTACATTTAAAACAGTCGCAATTATTTTAACAATTGCTTAAAACATTTTACATTTGAGACAGTTACAACGATTTCAACAATCTTTTAAAAAAATACATTAAAGAGAGTCGCAATGATTTTAACTAATGCTTAAAAACGTTTTACATTAAGGAAAGTCGCAAGATATTAATGATTGCTTATAAACGTTTTACATTAAAGAAAGTGGTAATGATTTTAACAAATGCTTAAAACCGTTTTACATTAAAGAAAATTGCAATGATTTAAACAATTATTGCTTTAAACTTTTTAAATTAAAGAAATTCGCACAATTGCTTAAACACGTTTTACATTAAAGGAAGTTGCAATGATTACAACATATCATAAGTCACATCGCAATTTTATGTCTCAAAGTAACACTGGGCCTATTTGTCGTATTGCCCAGAATCAAAATAGAAAGCAACTGGTAAGCCAACGTGAGAGACACGCGAGTCGACAATGTTTACTAATTTAAACAATAGGTTTATTTTAGTACTGAAAGTAAAAGCTAGATTCCACCTGATGTTCGCTAGAGTAACGTGATTAAGACTCTTGGCTCTTGTTCAAAGATGTTTAGCAATTAGGTACATTTCATTGTACTTTGTTTATTTTTAATTTGTTAATAATAATAATATGTTAGTACAATTTAGAATATATATTGATTTTTTTATTTTCCATGATATAACAATCTTAGTAATTATGCTACACAGTAAATGTACGAGTGTTAATTAGTAAAAAAAATATTTAATACGGTATCAATTCAAACTGCGTTTTGATACGAAAGTTATTAATAAACTTTGTAACGACCCGTTTGAAATCTGTTTTCTTGACGATTACAATAAATATTATAATGTCCCATTATCTAATTTTAATTATGATGAAGCATTCCATTTTTTTAATATATAGAAAGTTTTCGACGAACTGGTCTAGTATAGCCAATTTATAACTCCAGATAATCTTGGATGGTCTAGTTAGCTTTCCATTCAAAAAATTGTAGTATTCTCAGAGTTTATATATTAAATTTAATACTACCTGAATGATAATACATGAGATAGTCGTTTACAAAACGCTATGTGTCAACCGCATGGCATTTTGTAATCAATAACTTTCTACTGGACTACTACTGACCAAATAACACCCACAACTACAAACGACGAACGTTTTATTCGCATACATAGAAACAGAAGCGTTTAAAACTTGGCTAGAAACCCTACAAATCTATCTCCGAACCCACTACAGGTGCCAAAAAAGTTGCTAATGCCTTGGTGTTATAAAACTATGATTAATGTTTAACTTTAGTTAATAGATAAATAAACCATTCCGACAAAAAATTGAGATACTACAGACACTGCCTATTAGTTCTCTACCAATCGAGTTTCTAAACCGAGCTTCCATCGGTAAAACGGCGGACCGGCAAAATTTTCTCAAAAAATATACTACTCGTTGCGTCCATCCCACACAATAAGATTTATAGTCACCGATAAAAATACCACGCTGGTTCTTTCAAGTCACCACCGACCCAAATCTATAGTAACGTATATAGTAAATAAATAAACAAAGGCCCACAGCACAGTTAACGTAACGAAAACAGAAATGACTACAGAAATAATAGCCGTTTGTGAAGCAATTCACGTAGACGGTTTCTGACTGCGCTTTTTAAACGCTCATTTATCGGCTACTGCACGCATGTCCTATATTAACTTACACGCTGCAGTATCTTCGGCATCGATCTTTAGATCGATTGGACGCAAGTAGAATGCGTGCGGGCGGTACGAGAAGCAGCTAAATTGAACCTAAAAGGTATTTAACAGCGAACATTTCCCTAAAAATATGACTAATTAAAATGTTAACGGCCAAGAAGGCCGAGGTTCCTTAGAGCAAACCAATTTAATGACAATTGCACCACAAAAGAGGTCAGTTTCTGATATTTTTATTTCTGAATGATTTATCATATTTACCTTTAAATTCTACATGTAAGGTAAAACATGTAAATACATCGAGAACCCTTACAAATACATATAGGTACATTGACAGTAAATGAAAATATGAACAGAAATGTGAATTTTTAAAAATCATTAAATTAAAACGTTGTTTTACTTAATAACCAGTATCATATACATTTAGCAATTAAAAACGTAGCTGGGATACTCTGAATCTGGAACCGCCTAACGAAACGAGAAGTCGAGACAATGAGCATTGTTTATGCTCCAAGCCGCCGCATTCGATGATTTGTGTCGGAATTTATTGCATACTGAATTCTACTAACGTCCGTGATAACAAGAATGTGGTGTCTGAAACGCTTTCATTTTTAAATATATGAAGCTATTTCGCGAAACGAAATCGACAGGGTTATTTTTTAAACTCAGGAATAATTAAGGAAGCGGTCATAGATCTGTGGTGATTTAGCGTTTAAAACACTAGTATTCGAATGTTAATAAAGTATTTGTACGATTCTTATATTAATGTCCAAAATGAAATCTTAACTTTTATCTTACTTTCAGGGATACATGGCAAGGGGTTGAATGCGTCCAAGTAAGATTTGAGATAGTCATTTAATCTCTTCAAAAATATAGTTGAAAAACTTCCGACAGAAAAAGCTCCATAAAATTTAAGAACACTTTTATGCAAAATAGTAATATTTAATTGAACTAGCTGTGACTTCAGCTTAAACCGATTAGTCCAAAATATTTAAGCACTATAAAGTTGATTAATAAGATTATTCATCTCCTATCTGTCCATTGCTAACTGAAAAATCATCTCATAATGGACAGTTAGAAGAGAAGAAATTTTACTACTTAATAAAATTTCATTAACAATATTCTACAAAACATACCACTCGATATAAATCAATTGAAACATAAATTATACGTACATAAAGTATCTCTCGCATCGCGTATCAAGAAACGGTAATAAGTCTTGCTACAGTTGACATCTGCGATTTCTCTGCAATACAGTCACGTGCAAAAATAACTGCACACTTTCGCTCTTCTCACTTATATTACACGTGTTCAATACTTGTAGACAATGTACGAGTATATTTAAGTATAATATAATATAATGGACAAGATGTATATTTATTTTGAGTAGTATCCTATTCTATTTATTTTATCTCATGTAAAAATATTGACCTACAAACAGTGGCGCAGCGTGGGCTTACGCCGCCCGGGGCGTAAATTGAAACTGCCACGTTAATTTTGACGACCAAGAAAAAAAACTATAATGTCTAACTTGACGACCAAAAGAAAAAAAAACGACAATATCTAACTTGACGACCAAAAAAAACAACAATATCTATCTTGACGACCAACAAAAACGACAATATCTAACTTTGATGACATAACAAGGTTGCCAAATCTGTTTTGGGCGCCCCTCAAAATGTGCCGCCCGGGGTGGACCGCCCCTCCGCCCCCCCCCCTCGCTACGCCACTGCCTAGAAACTAAACCGAAACCCGTTTTTTTGCCGAAACTCGACCGAAACCGAAAGATTCGGTCGGACACCACTTAATATTATAGACTAGAATAGAAAAGAATGGAATAGTATTTATTGCACTCTATAAACATATACAGACTTAACAAAAACATACAGTGTAGATCAGTAGTATGGAAAATGATATTATTTGTTATTTTTTTTTACTTTACCACCTGATGGTAAGTGGTCACTGTCATAGACATTTTTAATTAGCTACAGATTTTATCAATCTTACCCGAGGTTACCCTCAGTTTCGTTGCTACCCCTTAGGACTTAGTTGGGAGGCCTCGGATAAGTTTCCTTTACCACACCCATCAGACCAGAACTCAGCAGCGCTATAAACTACTATTGACGACCCGCGTTGCGGAGCAGTCACCATACCGGTCTGACACACAGTGGGTCCCGGATTCGATCCCCGGCCAGACAGAAATTTGAATGATGAATTTAGATTTCTGTTCTGGGTCTGGGTGTTTGTGTATTCGTCTGTGAGTGTCCATGGCACCCACGACACAGGAGAAAATCCTACTGTGTCGCTGAGTATAGAAAGCGTTTATGTTTGTGTTTAACTGCTATTTGGCAGAAATAGGTGTGGCGGTGGTGCTTCCGGAATTGAACTTCTCAAGAGATTTTTAACTAATTCATAAATTTATATTTTTATAATAAATCTAAGATATCATTAATGATAATGTCCAGGATTCCCTAGTAGTCGTGGTCGTAGTCGTTGTAGTAGTATTTGTAGTCCTAGTATTCTTAGTAGTACATTTATAATATCAGGCGTAGAAGTTGTAGTGGTGTAATGCTTTGTGAAATAACTTCCTTAAAACAAAACTAATCGTAAATTTCAGTTGTAAAATGTATGAAACAAGAAGTCGGTTCTAACTATCAAGTTGTGCTAACTTCCCACTTTGACCTCATTTCTAAGAGAAAGTTCCTAAGTAGGTAGTAGGTACCGCTTTTGTTCTATTACCTAGCTTTTGTTCGACATTCTTGGACATTCTAGTCATTAAATTCATGCTATGGTCAACGAAGTAGGTCAGGGAAGCTTAGAAACCTTCGCCAATCAGTATATTTATAAAAACACTAGAGGTAATATACTTCATCCTTAATATTATATATTATCTCGTCTCGTCAACCCATTGTCCCACTGCTGGGCACGGGTCTTCTCTAAGAGTGAGAGAGTTTTAAGCCATAGTCAACCGCGCTGGCCAAGTGCGAATTGGTAGACTTCTCAGATGTGCAGGATGTTTCTCACGATGTTTTTGGCTATCATTTCTCCATATATTATACTATACCACATTTCCGCACACACACATGCACACACGCTGTCATACAGACACACTTATTGAGTTGGCAAAATAACGGATACAAAATAATACTATCTATACTAATATTACGAAGCTGAAGAGTTTGTTTGGTTGAACGCGCTAATCTCAAAAAGTACTGGATCGAATTGAAAGATTGTTCTTCCGTTTAATAGTCCATTTAGTGAGGAAGGATATAGGCTATATAATATTAAGCTATGTTTGTTTGTTTTTATGTAGTAGCGAGTGAAACCGTGAGACACAGCTAGTATAAAATAATAGTTTTACCAGATGGTAGAACCAGTGTAGTTCGACCGCAGAGGTACCGTCTCCGCACCTTTTTTTTTGTTTTCGAGGGGAAACCTTCAAAAAGGTACCCGACGCCGTGGGAGCGACGTCAGGTTATATGGGATTTTTACCGCACTAAAACCCCCCCGGTGGCCGTCCTCGCCGCTGTATGGAGGACTCCGGGATCTCCAATGGAACGCAACCGGAGTCCTCTGAGCGCGAAGCCCCTTTCGGGCTCTTCCCTGGTGAGGATATGTACTCACCGCACCTTCTCTTCTTTACGACGGCATGCGACCACACATGCCACCGTCCTTCCCGGAGATACTTGACTGGGCGGTTTGAGCTCCCACTCTTGCCACCCACAACCCCAGAAGTCTCCTTTTAGTCGCCTCTTACGACAGGCAGGGGGCACCGCAGACCTATTCTAGTCCCGGAACTGCAGGGACAACCATCGCCGCACCTATTTCTAGCGTGAAGTCGTTTTTTTTTTGCGTTTAGGTGGAAAGGTGTGGTGGCCAGCTAAGTTTTATTTGAGCCGAACATCCTAGTACTCGGGAGTAGGAACGCATCTGTGATCGACTTCAGATAGAACACCTGTTTTGTATGAAGTTGCACGGTTGAACGGCAGTAACCTCATACCATTAGGTGCACTGCATGCTCGTTTATTACTTCAGTCTGATATACTAACTAAATTAACATCCGTTCCGAACATGATATAATTAATATTTGTTTGCAAAACATATTATGTCACCGACTTAGGTCTAAGACCAGTCTATACAGTGCTTATTGGACTTAGCAATAATAGTTTGGGAATCGAACTATGATCAACCAGGTTTGTGAAGACAAATAATATCGTGTTGATCGAATTGTAATTAAGTTTACGTATATCAGTGCTATTAGGAGTTAGTGTATTACTCTGTCTCTATAGATTTGTAATTAAATTAAACTGAAATCTTTATGTATAATGGTCATTGTATACGACACATTATCGCTATTGTCGAGATCCATCGATTGTCTGGTATCTGGTATCCTATTGATTCGCACAGTATGCCACATCGATGGTCACCCCTTGTAACTCATAGGTAAAGTTCCAAAAAGTGATTATTTGATATTAAATGAAAAGTTCCAAAATTGATTATTTGATATTAAATGAATTGTTATCACATAACAATATAGATAAACTTAAACGCGTAAGTACTTTATGTAAGTTTACTAATGTAACCGCAACTATTGTTAAACTTTAGTTGTGAAATTATTGTCACATTACAGATTACTAGATCATGAGATGCCATATATTCAATATACCAACACCAAATAAAAAGATTGAACTAGTATTTATTTCAACAGTTTTATTTTAAACTGATTTTTTAGTATCGCTGTGATTTGAAATTTGATGAAACGAAATTGCGTTATGAAACTGATTGTCGGCGATACAACTAGATGGTGCTATACACCTTTCTAAATCATATCTACTAACGATTTTATCGTAGCTTGACCTTAAGTTTTGTATTTGAAAATTTATTATTATTAAGTTTCACTTTTATGTTAATCTCACACACACAATTTTAGGCAGCGTTTGTACTTAGTTAGGTTATATATTTCTTAAACATTTTTTTGTGAAAATAAAACGGAGACATTTTGTTTCATTCATTTATTTAATTAAAGTAATTAGTCTTATGACAAAAAGGACGTGATGATCCTGGCTAATTTACGGCTTGAAACTCTCTTGAAAATCTTGAGACACCTTTTAAAGTATAATAGCTTAATCCCCTTCTTCGCTTGAGGGTCTTATTTAGTTGAGTCGGCGACTGTCTGTAATTAAGAAAGGTACTTTTTTAGGAAAGTAGTAGAGGAAAGTAGGTCAAATACATTTAATTAAATGATAAAAAGAATATATTTAAATATATTAAAATAGTTCGTAGACGCAAAATAACAACATAGGTATCATAGTCGAAGAAGTATTTAAAAATAATTATTTCACTAATTCATTTAAAAATTAAATATGTATATTAATACCACCTTGGTATAAACAGGAACTCCATAAATTAAATTTTTTACAATTATGCAAGACTAAGATTTAAAAAAAATCGGCCAAGTGCGAGTCGGACTCGCGCTCGAAGGGTTCCGTAACATTGTCTATTAAAAACGGCAAAAAATTACCTTTGTTGTATGGGAGACCCCTTAAATGTTTATTATTTTCTGTTTGTAGTATTTGTTGTTATAGCGTAAACAGAAATATATCATGTCTGAAAATTTCAATAGTCTAGGTATGACCGTTCATGAGATGTCTGGTGACAGACAGACGGACAGAGGAGTCTCAGTAATACAGTTCTGTTTTAATCAAATTATATTAATAGTAAGTAGTGTGTAAAGAATAAGGAAATAATGATATAAATATTATAATGATGTTTGGATGACAACTACAACAGAGAATTCTTAACGCGTTGTATCAACACTTTATGGAACAGCTGTCAAAAATAATAGGGTCGTTTTCTTCCGCCTTCGCGTGTGAACCAATAGAATCGATGAGTTAGGAAAACAACTATATTAAATACAAAAAGCTTTGAATGGGTATGTCTTGTTCATTATAAGGTATTTCCTTTGTTTCTTGTTTGTACATAAAATGTCAATACTTCAAACGCTAGATTCTATCCATCAGCCTGTCTAAGATTACTGATAAACATAAGAAGACAAATCCAGGAAGACCTTTCTTTTTTTTAATATAAATATGAAATAGCAAACGAGCAATCAGCC